>JAHKKF010514967.1:6622-21809 GCA_019740295.1 Labeo calbasu
TTTTTTTTTCTTTATTCTTTTATACTCACTCTAAAAAGTGATAATTGACTGAACTTAAAAAAGAGGAAACCCGTTGCCTTAAAATGATTAAGTAAATAATAATTACAAAAAACTTGATAGTTCACTTGACTTTTTATTATTATTATTATTATTATTTACTTAAGAATTTTAAAGCAACAGGTTTCCTCAATTTTTTAAGTTAAGTCAACTTATCACTTTTTACAGTGTTCTTTTATCTCGTTAGCCTGTTTTAATCTTGCAACTTTATGTTGCAGCACTTCCCATGTCACAACCTTAGGATAAATCGCTTTGTTTTATTCCTCTGATGGTTTGTTGTTGATTTTTAATTGGAAAAATATGGCAAAATTTCATGTAGCATATGTGTGAACTTGTTTCATGTTCACACAGTATGGAGGAGGAAAGAGGCATTATGTTGGTGGGCTGGCTTGCAACAGAACGTTTATACCTGCACCTGTTTGTACATAAAAAATGAACGAGTGCATGAGCCCCACCATACAAGCAAAAGAGGAGAGAGAGAGAGAGAGTGGAAAGAAGTGTGTGGGGGAGGCACAGCAGTCAGAGATGCTCCATTTGTAATCGGTGACAATTTAATCTGTCAGTTTTGGGGACAGTAGGAAGAGAGAGTGAGTGGCCAGCGAGTGAATGCTGACGGCTAACTATAAAGGCTGTCAGCAGTATCGAATGCATAGACTGAGAAGTGAGATGGCTTATTGATATTAAAGGCGAGAACAAACTAGCCAGGACGCTGCAAATCAAATTTATATGTTAACTAAAAGTCAAAATATGACGTTGTGATAAAATATAATGCGTCGTTTTTTTAGGCGAGATGTAATTTGATGTGAAGAATTTTCTGTACAGAATCCATCTAGCCACCTCAGCTGTGCGCTGAGAAGAGGAGACAATGAAAAAAGGGCGGTGGCACTGTCTCAATGATTGAATGCAGCCGTGTGTTCAATCGATATTAATGAGACTGTTTTGAAAACAAGACGAATAATGTGAAAGGAGAAATAATGCGATCTTTTTCTTACTATAATTGTGTTTTTCAATTCTTCGTAGTGCATCTGGTTGTTAATAGGCTTGTCGATGTTTTTGTTCGGAGGTGCTGAAATGCAGTGAGCTGCGCTGGTTAGAGCGTGTTGCTCCCATCCCCCGCCTGTACAGCACACGATAAGGGAGGGGGACAGGAGAGAGAGAGAGGGAGCGATAGGCAGCACCCTTGTGAGGGGAAACAAGAGTCAGCTTCGCGGAGAGGAGAGAAGAAAAAGGAGCTGGGGCGCAAACAAAAGAGTGAACATGGATGAAGCAGGAAAATGTCTGTTTAAAAAGGCAGCGCAGCGGAGGCTTTGGTCATCCTGCACATAGTCCGCCCGTTTTTTGGATGCCGTGGTTTGGAGCTGTAGCGCGGGGAGCTCTCAAGGCGGAAAGCGGTTTTTAATCCGTCTGTGGATGTTGCCAGCTTGCGATGGCTGTTGCAGGGCGATGTAGCTGCATAAAAGAGAACGTGCCTCTTTGTTTTTGTTTCCTTATTGTTCTACTAAGTGCCCTTACAAATGCACAAATTCGCTACAGCATTCAAGAGGAGCTGGAGAGCGGCACTGTCGTTGGTGATCTTGTTCGGGATCTCGGGCTGGATCTGCGAAAGCTTTCGGCTCGTCGGATCAGAATCAGCTCCGACAGTGCGAGGCGATACTTCAACATCAACCACAAAACTGGTAAGCTTGTTATAAGCGACCGGATTGACCGCGAAACGCTCTGTGAATTCAGCGGCACCTGCACGCTTAGTCTCGACGTGGTATTAGAAAACCCATACGAACAGCACAACGTGGATGTTGAGATTTTGGATGCAAATGACAACTCGCCGCTTTTCCCCCGAGACGAGTACCAGTTGGAGATCTCCGAGGGCGCACAGCCAGGCGCGCGGTTTTCCATTGAGGGCGCACAGGATTCTGACGACGCCTCAAATTCCGTGCGCCATTATCGCCTCACCTCAAACGAACACCTGGCGCTCGATTCAACCAAACCACCTGCAGACGGAAAACACATAGAGCTTGTGTTGAAAAAACCTTTCGACCGTGAGCTTTTGCAGTCGCACCAATTTCTACTCACCGCTACGGACGGCGGATCTCCTCCGCGCTCAGGCACAGCCAAAATCAACGTGCGCGTTTTGGATACCAATGACAACGTGCCAGTCTTTGGCAGTTCCGTGTACAAAGTGAAACTGCGAGAAAACTCTCCTGTTGGCGCGCTGGTAATTAAATTAAACGCCACAGACAGAGATGAGGGCTCCAATGGGGAGGTGTATTACTCATTTAGCTCCTACACGCCAGATAGAGTGAGGCAGGTGTTTTCTGTAGACACAGACAGTGGAGAAATTAGAGTTAAAAGCAATGTGGACTATGAAGAAACCAACAGCTATGAGATGTATATCCAGGCAGCAGACAGAGGCCAAGGGGCCGTAGCAGTTCACTGTAAAGTGGTGGTGGAGGTGCTGGATGTGAACGACAACCCTCCTGAGATTGTGCTCTCCTCTCTCTCCAGCCCAGTTCGGGAGGATGCTCGTGCAGACACTGTGGTGGCTTTAATAAGCATAAATGACAAAGACTCTGGGCAAAACAAGCAGGTCAGCTTGGACATCATCCCCCCGAATCTACCTTTTAAAATCAAATCATTCCGAAACCATTACACCATTGTTACCTCTGCCTTCCTGGACCGGGAGACTATATCATCATACAATGTAACAGTTACAGCCTCGGATGGTGGAACGCCACCTCTTTCATCGTCAATGACGGTACGAGTAGAAGTGGCAGATGTAAATGACAATCCACCACGTTTTGAACAGACTTCATACACTGTTTATGTCTCAGAAAACAATGCGCCTAGTACACCTCTATGCGTCGTCAAGGCAACAGACCCTGATGCCGGTGAGAACGCTCGCATCACGTACACTGTCCTAAATGACAACAACCATGGTATTTCAGTGGCATCTTATGTTTCTGTCAAACCTGCCTCAGGTGAGGTGTACGCACTTCGATCGTTTGACTTTGAGAAGTTGCGTGAGTTTCATTTCCAGGTGAAAGCTCAAGACAACGGTGTGCCACCTTTGAGCAGAGTGGCAACTGTTTATATTTACATCATGGACTCCAACGACCACAGCCCGCAATTTGTTCGCCCAGCGGCAAACGGTTCACATTCCACAGAGACTATTTTGCGTAACTCAGAGGCAGGGGTCCTCGTTTCACGTTTGCTGGCTTGGGACTTAGATGCTGGAGAAAATGCCTGGTTGCTATACAGCCTCCATCACCCACCGGAACTGGACTTGTTTAAGGTGCATGAGTACACAGGTGAAATTCGCACAACACGGCGAGTAAATGAGGACAATTCTACTGTCTTTAGCCTCACAGTGCATGTACGAGATCATGGTTTGCCTCCTCGCTCTGCATCTACAACAATCAACATTGCCGTCATGGAACTCCCACCCAAAGTGGCCCCAGACCCGAAACGCATTATCAGGCCACACGGCACAATGATATTCTCCCACGTAACCCTCTATCTTATCATTGCCCTCAGTGCAACCACTTTTGTTTTCTTGCTTACCATCTTTGTCCTAGCAATTGTTCGCTGCCATGCCTACTGCAGCCAGCCAGATGCTTGCTCCTGCTCACCTTGCTGTGGGTCCAAGAAGAAAAAAAAGAGTACAATGAAGAAGGCTCCCAAAGATGGTGGAGGTGGTGGTGGTGGGGCTGCAGGTGGTGGAGGAGGTGGAGCTGCAGGTGGAGGTGGGGGCGCAACTGGTGGGGTCACGGTCCAGCAACAGTCTGCGGTTATGCGTAGAGACCTGAAAGTAGAGCCACACTACATTGAGGTCCGTGGAAATGGCTCTTTAACCAAAACATACTGCTATAAGACCTGCCTGACCGCCACCTCAGGAAGTGACACTTTTATGTTCTACAATACGGGCCGGCCGTTGAGTGGGACTTGGGGCTCGGGGGCAGACCGTTTCTTCACAGGGCAGAGTGGGCAGTTTGTGCGCAGACTGAGCATGCCCGACGCTACGGCAATACAGGTGTGTGCAGTGCCCACACTGTTATAGCATCCATTAAGTGACTCATCCATCAATCCGCCTCATCCATGCATGAAGAGAGGATAAATTCTCTTCTCTTCAATAATGTGATACTTTTTCACTCTCAGATATGGTGATGATTTAGGAGTAGCCCCAACATTTGTCGTTTTGCTTCCAAATACACTAAAAAAATTGGTGTAGAAACAGTTTTCACTCAGAAATGGCTAGTAAATATCAATATTAATTACAGAGAGATTGCAGGTAAAACATGCTCCAATATTTTTTTATTTAAAAGCAGTTTAGTTGTATTGCTTACTTTTTACAGCACAGTAACAGGTCTGTTTCAGCAGTGGAAAGAACAGGTGTTTTGCTGGCTCAGGATTGGACCCTGTTATACTGGTGCATTTTTGCTTTTCCTTTTTGTGCCTCATTAATTCACAGCAGCAATCTTCAGTGTGCTCTGCAGAATGTATGCGTGTGCATTTTGGTGATGTATGGTATCAGACTCTCTTTCCACTTGTTTACACCTGTCATTAAATTGCATTTCATCAGTTATGAATTTAGAGAGAAACACCCTGTAGGGTCCACCCACTGGTCCAAAGATGGTAGCCAGAAGGATTCTTTTTTATTTCCTTTTACACATCAGTATTTCATCATCAAATTTAGATAAATCAATCTTTCTATTGAACTTTTTACTTTATATTTTACTTGTTCATTAGGTATCTGATCTCATGGTTGCAAACTCACCAGACTGATCATTAGCCAGAGGTTATGACTAATACACCCATGCCTGCCATTTTTTCAGTAGCATTGTTTTTCTAGTGAATGCGACTGCATATGAATTTAGCAAGTCAAGCAGTTAGTCAGGAACCTTCAATCCCACCTGCTCCATCTAACTTGAAATCTAGTATGTACTGAACACTGGACACAAAGTAACAACTTCTCTTTATCTATTTGAGAAAATAATTTCAGAGTAATTCAGGGAAAAAAAATCAAACATGCCAGTTTATTCACTGGAGAATCGACAATTATTCAAAATCCAAATCAGATAATATAAAGCATTAGTCGATCATATAAAGCATCCAATAATACAGAAGTGAAAGAATTTAAAAACATTTACCTGGCAATGAGTACTACACACAGTAATTGTATGAGAGATCTGTCTACAGATTCCCTGAACCTTTTGTTACCCTCATTGTAATATCCAGATAAGCCATCAATTTAACAAATGTTGTTGTTTCCTTGTTATAAAGATTACACCACATCAGTCTGGGAGTTGTAAGTGAGTGGTGATGATTATTTTTTTTATTAATGTGGGAAGATCTCATGTACATACATGAAGTAATTGAGCTGAATACAGTACACTTCACAGTACACTACAGTACTACTTTTTTTTTTAACCTTTATTTTGAATTTGACACTATTTAACAGATAATATCCTGGCAGAAAATTACCAGTACAGTAGGAAGAGTGACTGAAGGAAGCAGATGTGGTAGATCAACAGTGAACTGTTGAGAATGTTAACTTCATGAGAAAGAGTTCAGATGTTGATTCTCATAAGAGTTCTTTGACAGTGGCCTCCTCCGGGTTCAGTTATCTTGGCATCAGCCTTGCAGCTCTCTTTTTCTCCTCTCTCTCCTTCTGTCACGCTTGTTCTCTCGCCCTCCCTCTCTCCAGCCTGTTCTGCAGTGCGCTGTTTCAGGACAGCTGGGTGTGTTTATATTTAGAGGTGTGAAGCTCAAACAACACTCCAGTTTCCCTGTACCCACACTTAAATCTCTCTAGAGAGACTGTGAAGTCTATCTTAAATTTAGTTACACAGCTTCACATTGGACATCATCCACCAAAACCAATTGATAGGTCCTTAATTCGTCAACACAGGTTAATATAATTGGTCCTCTGAGATAGATAGATAGCTAGATAGATAGATAGATAGATAGATAGATAGAATGGCAATTAGAAAAGGTTTTTAGTTTCATTTTTGTTAGGAAACACTCTCTTTATATGTTGTTAAACCCTGTTAGATTGACCACAGCTGCTGGTATAGATCATGCTGCCCTGTTGAGTTATGCATCATTCCCAACAGATGAAATGATTTTCTCTTCAGCAAATCTTTGCAGAGTTTTTCCAAGCCTTAGTATGACAGGCAATTTATTACAAATGAATGATTGCTATCTGCTCTTTTAGTTCACCAGAGATCATCAAACTGAGTGCATTTATGTTCTGGTGTTGATCGGGTTGTGAGTGTTTCAAGGATTACTGGATGCGAAAATAGTTTCTCTGTGTGAGTGCCTCTTATTTGTGAAGTAATTACTAGCTCATTTCAGCTGTTCTCATTAAATGTCAGTCATGTTTGTTCTCCCTGTGTGTGATTAAGTGGCAGTGGAGCTGAGCTCCACGTTTCTGCTGGCTGATTGGGTGGTTCGGTTTGGAAAGAAAAGGACAGAAGGATTGTGATTGGTTGGTGCAGAGGTGCGAATGCTGTATCTAGGCGAGGTGTGTCCACTCAGAAGGGAACTGAGAGAGAGAGAGAAAGAGAGAGAGAGAGAAAATAATGAAAAAGAGAGTAAGGAACTGCTGGTGAGACGAGATCAGACTGAACTCATTATCTGCTTCACACACACACAGTGATAAATCAAAGACCTGTGAGGTGAATAAAAACAGATCTTTGCTCAGCAATCCTCTCAGTTTCCATATTCACTATATTTGAGTGTCTTTAATTTCTGCAAAGGATTTTAACCTTGTGCTCTTAATCCAGAATCTTTCAAAAGTCTTCTTCCTGTAGATTCTAATTTCCTGTAAAACAATTGGTGCATCAGTTGGTTACATACATTTTAAACCCTATGGGTTTGTAATTTTGTAGTTGCATTTTCCTTTTTTATTTACATGTTTCCCTTGATATTAGAGGTTTAGCCATTGAAATGTTGCCATTATGACTTTGGTGCATTGATTTGGAACTGATTAATATTCAACCTTTATTTATAAAGTGTTTAATTTAAAGGTTTGTACACCATCTATGAAAGGTTCATAGTAAGTTGAGCATCAGTGTTAGTATATGATGATTTTGTGCATGACCGCTGGCTGGTGTGTATAGTAGTCATTTTGCAGGCTTGTATGATGGATGTGTGTGTTTGCGTGTTGTGTGGAGGAAAAGCAGGCTCTGCTGATTACACTGTGAATTGGATTTCACATTGATAAATGTCCTGCAGGAGATGTTTGTGAGCAAGAAAATGTGTGACGAAAGGACAGAGCACAGATGCCATGCCTGCCTTTTTAGTATCTAAACGTTGATAGGACAGCACAAAGCAGGCTGAAATGTCCTGCTGTGCCATTTAAATACAGGGAGATTTTACTGTGATTGTAAAGGGGCAAAGATGCATCATACCACACCTAGGTAAACATAAAGATTCACCCCAAAATTAGAAGGAAAAAAACATATTTTAGTATTTTATATTAGATTTTTACATCAAGGAAATTAACATTTATGCACTACATTGATGTACTAATGCTTTTATGCAGAATGACTCAAATTCTATTTTAGGACCATAATGTCACCAAGCCATAAGTCTTTGAGGTACTAAAATAAGCTTCATTTCCTCTAAGCAAGATGCTGTACCTTTTTTTTTTTTTTTTTTTTGGAGTGAAATATGACCTGGTCATATTCTTGAAAGGTTTCATGACATTCAGTCGCCTTGAGCATTTTAACTGCAGATGCCTCAATTTCCTTCTCCCTGAGGAGACTCATCCAGACTGATCTCTCCCCTCTGTTACTGCTCTTCCAGGGTTTTATGACCTTGATTCATCTCATTTGTTTGAATTTTTGGTCTGGCTGGTTCAAACCTTTGGATGATGAGCATCTCAAATTAACATTAATGTTTGTGTGTCTGTGTGAGGGCAAGAATGTGTGTGTTTAAGACATGGATGAAATCTTGACCCAACTCTAACCCTTTCCTCAAAAGCCACAGTCCTGCAGCCATCCTGACCATATGACTACACTCCAGCATGATTAATTAATGAGATGATATTGGTTTTTTGATCCGTCCCAGTGCTTAATGTCATCTCTTTTTCTGTCTTTGTCTTTCTCAGCCTAAACCTCCCAATGCAGACTGGAGATATTCAGCATCTCTGAGAGCAGGAATGCAAAGGTAAGACTTGATTGTTTTTGTTGTCTTGTTTGTTGTCATCTGCTTAATATGCCTTATTACTTAAGTAATTAAATAAGCAAGTTAGTTTGTCTTGTGTTCATCGTACCAAAGATGAGGAGGAATATCACAAACTACATCTGTACTGATTTGACACCAAATATGTAATAATAATAGATTATATGCAGACCACAGGTAAAATATTACATAAAATGTCTAATATAATGACTTACAGGAAGGCAAGAAAGGCGTATTACAAGACTTCCAGACATTATATGGTTGTAAAACAACTGATGTTGATATGATCATGGAAACTCATGTGCACAGACATTACCCATAAACCACTGGACTACGCTGAGTAGCATATAGTTATCCACCATTCATTGTGAATACACCAATGGTCTGATATAGATGTAGCAGCCACTGAATGACCAGTACAGCTGTACAGCGACAATTTCCGTGGAAGCAGAAGTAGGTCACATGCGGCGATTGAAGTATTGCCTGCAGCCATGTCGGCAAAACGATAGCAACGAAGGACATTGCAGACAACAGACTGGGCAGCACATTCACATATGCCAGAGCTATGTGTGTGTGACTGAATGACCTCTGATCTTCATTAGTGGTACACTGATTCCCTCCTAATTGCAGCAGGGTTTAATGAGAGCTAATGTAGCCACACAAATCATTCTCATGCATTAAATCAGATTCTTGTCTCACAATTTATGTTCTTAGAGAAACCGCTGTAATATTAATTTCACATTTATGATGCTCTTGCTTTCTCTGGGTTGAGTTTAAGGGAGCTTTAAAAGGCTTTCATTGTTTTTTTTTTTTTTTTTTTTTGGTCAAATCAGTAGCTTCTTGTTAATGTTTAACCCTGAAACCCAAGTATTACTTTTTGACATGCAAAACAGTTTGTGGCATGACTTGCTGCTGTTACTTTAGTAAGTGATCAGAATGGTTTTAAAAAACATTAAAAAAATGGTTAAAAACATAGAGATCCTAACCATATCCAAAAACCAGAATTATTTATGGTCATATGTGCTAAAGCCAGTCAAAAGACCTTAGCAACACCTTGGCAATCCGAGTGAGATTTGCAAGGGCAAACATTACCTTTATTGTGTTGTTACTCTCCTTAATGTAATACTTTTTTCACACCATAGTCAAACAGGTTTATTCCAAAATAGCTTTTTGGATGTTAAACAGAGAAATGATCAGTGGAGGATGCAATGACATTGATATGCAGGCAGGGTGAAGAAGAGGCAGCCAAGGAGAAAGCGAGAAGGAAGATGTTTGAACATTAGCTGAGGATCATGTATTTGGTCCAATGTTTCTCATTAATAATGTATTAGCCTTACTGACTGCTGCTTCACAGCTCTTTAAAATGGCTTCCACACACACACATACACACACACACAGAGCATGTAATAGCAGCAGTAACCGCCTGACCTTGGACTGCAAACATTCATCAGAGAAAGAGAGAGAGAGAAGGCAACTAAAATGGTGTTTTTCCACCCACCCCCCTCTCTTCTGCATGCTTTCTGTCTTTGGATAATTTTGGATGGGTTTTTAACAGATTACTGGTTGATTGCAAGTTAGAAATGTAACAAAATATTAATTATTGTATTTTAAAATTCACATTTAAAATGACAAACATTTCTGATCTGTTATGGAAGACATGAAAAAAAAACAACTAGTAAAAGTTAGATAAAATGTTTATTTAATGAAATTTAATTGAAGAGTTGACTAGTGACTGGTGTGCTAAAATACAATTTTATTTTATTTATTATAATTTATGTATAACATTTAAATGTTATTTATCTTTTAACAATTCAGACTACTTTTTCAAACAATAGAAATCAGAACATTGCTGAGAAAAGTTTTAATTTCTATTACATTAGCAAAGATGCATTATATTGCTCAAAAGTGACAGAAAAGATATGTGTAATATTAAAAAGATTTTATTTTTGAATAAATGCTTTTCTTTTGAACTTTGTTTACCAAATATCAAATACAAATCCTGAAAAAAAGTAAAAGTTTCCACAAAAATATGAAACAGCACAACTGTCTTCAGCATTAATAATAAGCAATGATAATATTTCTTTAGCAGCAAATCAGCATAATAAAATGATTTCTAAATGCTCATTTGAAACTGAAGACCGGAGTAATGATGCTGAAAATTCAGCTTTGCATAATTTTGAATAAATTATTATTATTATATTATTATTATTATTATTATTATTATTATTATTTATTTATACTATTTCAATGTTATTTATTTTTTAACAATTTGTATATGCATACTACTTTTTTTATACAATGGAAATCAATACATTGCTGAAAGAAGTGTTAATTTCTATTTAATTAGCAAAGATGCATTATATTGTATAAAAGTGATAATGTTAAAAAGATTTTAATTTTAATAAATGCTTTTCTTGAAACTGAAGACTGGAGTAATGATGCTGAAAATTCAGCTTTGCATAATTTTGAATAAATTACATTTTTGAAATATATTCAATAAAAAAACAGCCATTTTAAATTGTAATAATATTTCACAGTATTACTGTTTTTACTGTATAGTAATTTGTATTTTGATCAAATACATGCAACATTGGACAGCAGAAGAGATTTCTTTAAAAAAAAAAAATGCATCAATCATTCAATCGATCAGTAATCAAACAATCATTTTTACTGTTTTCCTAGTTTCCGCAGTACTCTAGTTTACTCTCAGCATTATGATAAATGCAGGCAAATTACTGCAATATTCTTTACCTATTCTGTAATAAACTTGTGTTTTTTGGGTAATAAACAGCTGACTGTATGCTACCCCACTTATTACACAGATACTTACCAAACAAATAAATACTGACTGGAGCTAAAATCATTTTATTAGGTGAGAAGAGGAGGCTGTGGATTGATTTGATAGTCATGAAACTAGCACATCTTAGGAAATCGGTTGCCTGGGACAAGTCAACAATTCTAAGTTTAGAATTCATGCTAAATTATTTGATGGCAGTGTTCCATAATATAATGTATAATGAGCTAAAATTGTTATGGTAGAGAGTTGTGATAAAGAGTCCACCAAATCAACAGAGGCATTCAACTGCTACCTTCTGAAATGCATTTCTCCCCAATCTTTTATGACAGCTGATGTTGTGATGTTTGGGAACGAATCTAAATGCTTCATGTTTTCAGCCACTCTGAGCACACTGAGCTAATCCTTTTTTAACACACTTGCAGCTGCACTCAGAGCAACAGAGAGAACACAGGAAGTGATAACACCCTTTTCTAAGAGTAACAGAAATCCCCTGCTTGGTTTGATTTTCTGCCACTGGAGATTTTTAAGGCTTTTTCCTGATGCGGACACACAAACGTGGGTGTATGCAGAGTCAACATAAAATGGAGTTTGCAACACATTTTGCTTCAAGAATATGGTGTGTTTTCAGTTGAAGCAGGATGACAAACTTTACAAATCACGCTGATAGCTGTGTTTGTGTGTGTGTGTGTGTGTGTGTGTGAGAGAGAGAAAGTCTTTGGTGTGAAATTTTGAGTGCACAGGAGTGTAAGCTTTAATCTCAGAGGTAGTGTGACTGTAGAGAAGAGCACGGCCTAATCCTTAATCTCTAATCCAAGCTTCTAGATTTCAATTCTCACTGAAGTCCTACATATACCCAGACTCAATCATTGAGCCTAGGTCAAACATAAACCCTACTTTTAGGCCATACATTGTCCTGTTATAGTTTAAAATGTTATCTACAAAAAAAAACTTTTCTCATAGAGTAGTAGTATTAATCCTGAAAATGTATTTACAAGTATTAATTTAAAAACAACAACAACAACTTTTAAATGTTGTCTTTCAATCAAATCGAGGTTTGTTAACTGGTTTTAAATTATTCGCTTTAACCTTCTTCTTTCTTTGTGTGTAGTTCGGTCCATATGGAGGAGTCATCCGTGATGCAGGGTGCCCAAGGAGTTCTGGTTCAGAACTGGCCCACCGTCTCCAGCGCTCCTGGTAAGATACAGAATCTAAACTCTCTATGGCAGACACATTCTTGAAGAAATAAAAAAAAAAAAAGTAAAATTATACTTTTCCATTTCTTAGTTGTTTCTCTGTTTAGATTCTCTATTTAATCAGACTGATATCAAATGGAGTTGTTTGCTTCTCAGATGTTTCTTTGTTTCCCTTTTCTTGAGTTTTGCATTGAGAAGAGGTTGAACTAAATTGAAATTTCTGATGATCTGAGTTGATATCCACATTAATTTTATAGCTATACTCAACTCATTTGTGTATATTTTTATTTCTCCCAAGGAATTTTGTAAGAAACATCTTAGTCCAGGTTGATGCCTAAATGAAACATTACTGAAATTTTCAGATCTTCAGATCTATGAAAGAGCAACCACTGAGCAATGCCATTTTTCCTCAGGGTATTCTGGCAGCACTGTAACACTGTCTTTCACAGTTTCACTGCTATTACCCCTCAGGACCATCTATCACTCTATCAACCCCTGTCCTGATCTAGACTATCACTCTCTTCTTTTTCTTTCTCACATCATTCTTTCACTTGCATGCTTCTTTCCCTGCAGTCTCCTCTGCGCTGGCCTCTTTTGCTGAGCCGAGCTGCTGCAGTCATGCAGGATATAAGGAATATGACCTACATGAGGCTTCTTTAAGAAACCTAGCTGAGTAGTTCAGGGAGCAACTCAGAAACCACAGAAACCACTGCAATACATTAGTGAGACCACAATCCTTTTTTGTGCTGTGTTGAACAATAACAGTAAATATGAATTCACAATGGCAGCATCCCACTCAAAAATGATGTAAATGTACCCTCATTTAATATTTATCATTATGTGCTCACTCTCATGTTGGAAGGTTGATTGTGATACAACATAAATACACCATATGAAAGCTTTGTGTAAGGACTGATCTGCACTGGAGGTAAAAATGATCTAGTACAATAATTTGGGATTTTATAGGAATAAAAATGGGGTGTTCTTGTAATTTATAGTGGATAAACTACTGTTATTGCACTTTTTCTGTTTTTGGAGCCTTGGTTGTATAAATCACTCTCCACTTTCACTGAGTCGAAAAAAGAGTTTAAGTCCATTTAAATTTTAAACAGTTTAAATTTTATTTAGATTTTATGCTTCATGTCTCATTTTGTGTTTCATAAAATAAAGACTTTAATATAAAGTTAAAACAACACAAGGGTGAGTAAAAGATGCAACAAAAAATCATATTTGGGTGAACTATTCCTATTCCAACTGTTATTGTACATATTGTACACTTTCCCACAGTCTGATCACAGTGGAATCCCCTGGTTTTAATGTTGGATTATATGCATTTAGCTCGCTCAGGTGACCTATCACAGCTAAGTGATGAAGAAGAGAATGACACCGATTTCCACAGCTCTGACCAGATCAAGCATAAATCCAGTTTATCTGCTGAAAAAGGAAATGACACAGTCAGAGGGGATGCGGAGGTTATCTGCAAAAGCAAGAAAGAGAAGCTCAGTACAAAGCGGCGACCGAGAGAGCGTGGCAAAAGCACAGCGAGATGACTCGATTAGGAGATGAATATTAATAATGGTCAGCTCAGACTATTTCAACACAAACACGCTCACATTCTTCCTCACTCCCTGTGGAGATCCGTTCATGGTAATTAATCCACAATATTAGATTCCATTTCTGTCTTGCCCGTCTAGTCTCTTTCTCGCAATCCCGAATAACTGGAGAATCACCTGTCTTTCCGTAGAGGACAGAGTCTCAGTTATTAATCAGAGATGTCTGCACACACTCTAAAGCACCCATAAACAGATCACCACAACCATCAGGGCAAAACATATTAAGATAAAAAATGTTTTTAAGTCAGAATCGGCAAGAACAGGTTTAGAATAACAAATTGCACCGTGCTTTAGGCTTGTGTTTGTAGCCATATTATATTGATGTGTTCTATTGTAGAACATTATGTTGAGCAAATAAAAATCCAGTTACACAAATTTGATTAATTTTAGTATTACACTAAAACAGACATGTTCTTGTAGCAGCGTTCTCGTAAATACAATAATTTTTACATGCATGACATGACGGCAGCAATAAACCTCTTGGCTTTAGTTTGGGTTCATTTCCTGGGTCACAAGGTCATAGGTAGCAACCCAGATACAATTAATGAATATTTAATTTCCTAATTAACTCCGTGTGAGGGTTACAGATGTGTAAGTTGAGGCTCGACCCTATTGGATGGAATGATTATGTGACTTCTGGAGGTGTTGAAAATAATGAAAGTGATTTAGTTTCAATAAGATGAAAGGGAGAGAAGGAGGGAGAGAGGACAAAACAGGCGCAATTACTCGGGTGATGAAAGAGCAATTTGTTCTAATTAAGTCTCTGATGATGAATGCAAAAGCAAAGACTGGAAATGAATGAAATAAGCCTCTTCATATTGTAGCTTTCTCTCTGTTTCGATCTCATTCTTGCTTTCTCCTATTCAGTGTTTATTTGTCTCGTTTGCAAATCTTTCACAAGCTGCCAAGTCTGAGATGCTTCTTAGCTTTTTAAAACATGAGTCTAGCCAAAAATGAAAATAACATACAATTTAATGTCTATTTCTCATTGTTCCAAACTTCCTTTCTTCTATAAAACATGGAGAAGATATTTAGCAAACTTTTAATTTTGGCTATTAAGCTCCTAAAAGAAATTCTAAGAGTATTCCATACTATTTGTTCTCTATATGTCTGGGGAGTCCAATTCTGCTTCTGAAGGGCCAACATCCTGCGCACACTGGGTCCTAACATACACCCGGTGCAATGTGACGCCAGGTGTGACGCAAGTGTTTTTTGCTAGTTTCAGCCAGACGCAGTTATCATTTTCACGTCTAGCACTGTTTAAATAGCAAATGCACTTGCACCCATCTGTTCGCCCATGGGCGTGCTGGTCTGAAAACAAGGTGTGTTCAGACGCATTGTTG
>JAHKKF010514969.1:0-10604 GCA_019740295.1 Labeo calbasu
AAAACATTTGTTAGAAATTTAGAAAAGTAATCAAAAAGTAATCAAATGTAATCAGTTACATTACTTCAATAAAGTAATTGAAATAGTTACACTACTTATTACATTTTAAATAGGGTAACTTGTAATCTGTAACCTGTTACATTTCCAAAGTGATCTTCCCAACACTGTGTGTGTATATGTGTATGCATATATATATGTTAAATATATATTTAGAAAGGGTATTTAAATATATGTTCTTTATATGTTAAATATATGTCATATTTATAGAAAAAGAAACTGGGACCTGTGAATAATTCTTCCACAATAATTCTGTGAAAATAAAGCAAAAATGTAACCATATTTAAATTAGTGCTAGGCAATGATTACTCATGATTAATCACATCCGAAATAAAAGTTTTTGTTTATATAATATATGTGTGTGCTATGTATATTTATTATGTGTGTATAAAGACACACACATACAGTATATATTTACATGTATATATTTATTTTCATATAAGTTATATTATATCAAAATATATTTCATATATTAACAACATATTTTTCTTAATTATACACAAGCATGTGTGTGTATTTATATATACATAATAAATATACACAGTACATACACATATATTTTGTACAAAAAACGTTTATTTTGGATGCATTTTGATTAATCGGATTTAATTGTTGCCCAGCACTAATTTAAATACTAATATATAGAAGGTGTCATACACACAAATATAAAAAAAAACATTGTGGTAACACATGACAGAAATAATGCAATAAATATTAATTAAACAAGCATTATAAAACTCTGTATACATAGCTGACACCAAAAACTGTTAAGAAACACATATAAAAAGTCACACAGGGAATTCTGGGAATGTCATTTTATGGTTTTTCACTGTACATTTTCACTTCTACTAACTTTATATATAACAGAGTTTTACTGTAAAATTACATATAATGCAAGGTTAGATCTATTAATTTACATATATAGTAAAGAAATTTACTGTTAACCAATGAAAAGGTTTATACTGTAGCATTTTTACAGTCTTTTACAGCTAAAATAATAACAATTGCTACAGTGTATATATATTTGTTATTTATGTCCTTATTTCATTGATTTAATTTGACACACATTGTCTTTTCTTTTCTTTTCTTTTCTTTTCTTTTCTTTTCTTTTCTTTTCTTTTCTTTTCTGTTCTCTTTTACATGCACGGACCAGATGGATCAGCAAAACTTGATTTATGAGTACATGGCTTTTGCAGGTACTTGCAACACCATTTGCGGTATTAAGCAACCATAAATAGCTCTGGCTCTGCCAATGGGTTTGTACAGTACTAGCCTTGTAACTGTCTAGCGTGGACACCGGTCCCAAAACATTTGAAAATGATTTCTAAGCTAGACGAAAGCGTGTCAAGACCCCTAGATGACTTCATCACAGCTGCAGAGTGAAGATGTGTGAGTGTGTGTACAGTAGTTTTGTACGGCGCTCTCTTCTGCCTCAGGGATTAGATGAGTGTGCTGTTCTAGCTGGAGCAGAACTTCACCCGATGTGCCTGTCTGCCTCTAGTCAACAACACAGCTGTCTGCCTCTACTCTCACCATGCTATCTGACAAAAAAAAAGGTAACGGAAAAGGCGTATTCAAAAAATATTGTGTAACCAAATGCATTTGTTATGTATAGTTATGGATTAGTAATTGTTTTCTAAATGTGTGTTAAAATAGAATTGCTCAAAGATGCCATTTTTAAAGTAAATGATTAAAATATTATTTTTGAAGTAATACATTTGTGATAATTATCCAGTTTTTTAAAAGGCCATTTACTTTATATTTGCTGCTTTAAAAAGTCACTTGATAAATTAAAATGTTGAAACTATAAATCATTTTAGTACATTAGGATATTTATGACTCAAAATAAAGCTAAATGACCATATTATACTATCAGATAAAATAGATCAAATCGAAATGTTTCACCTAAAGAAAAAAACGATGCAGAATGAAATTTTCTTAATGCAAGTTCTCATTCCCTAAATATACAAAATATCTATTCGGTTGCGTGTTGAAACTCCTACCCACAATGCAACAATATATCAGTTATTGTATCGCTCGTGCACGGCAGGTCGAGACGACCTTTATCGTCTGAACACATCCTTGTGGAAGAGAGAAGACCTTCGCCACAGTGCTAACCTTTGGCACCAGGTGCACACAAAGGGCATCAATTTAGCTAAATGTTACCAATAAAAAGAGATGTATATACTTATCTCATATTTTACAAAAGAGGACTGCACTGGCATTAGCTGCTGAGATAATATTTGATGGATAAATATCATTCAGTACATGCAGGCATATGTTGCACCAAATGAAGGCTGTCTTTATACAAATGTGGTGATGTTGTAAATAATCACTAGTACATTTGTATATATTTTTAGGAACAATTTAATTTAATTTATGTAATTTCAATATGCATTGATTCTAAGCAACCAGTATGCAAATTTAGCTAAATCTCTCATAGAAGGCTGCTTTATTTGTGATAAACAAAATAAATCATATATTGTATTATCTATATGTACATTATCTATAAGCTGAGTGTGTTATTGTTTATCAGTTGTGCATTCAGTACAGTGTAAAAGTGTGTTTTCAATTGTGCAATTACTGTTTAATTGACATGTGCTGATTACTGTAATTGTATCATACATTGTGTGTTTAGGTTTTATAAAGCTGCTGACAGAATCCTGTCCGTGTGTATTGAATAATAAATCTTTGCACATTTTCACAAATATCTTCAGGAATTTGATTGATTTGTTTAAACAGATTGAGAAAAGCCTCGTCTTGTGGTAAGATTTTGCTTATTCGGCGAGGCTTTCAATGTGGGTGTCTTTTCTTTGTGTATGTGATTAACCGCATGGAGTTTGATTTATATATATGCAATGTGTTTATTTAATTTATTCTAATATGCTGCTCAATATGAGCTATTTTCAAGCATCTTAAATAGATAAGGCTTTATCACTGAGGGAAGACATGAAAACAGCACGCCGTTTAGTGCGGAGTTGAGCTTCCCAGTGACTGCTAATAGGCTTTCACTAGAGCGCTTTAGCACTTTGAAGCCGAGGAGACTTAATGATCCCACAGAGTGTATTTCCTTGCAGGGTAAAGCTGTTTCTCACACATTTTTTGAACTCATCATTACTTTAGATGTATAGCCTCTTTCCCCGTAACACTTCTCCTGCATGTAATACAGCTTAAATATGTCCCTGGTATGCAAATAACACAGGCTCTTATACTCCTACATGGAAAAATGGAATGCCGCAACGGCTTTTTCTCCATTTCTCCTACTTCAGGCTATAAGCAAAACTGTGGAATAATAATTTCAAATTCGGAGAGCAAAAAGGTTTCACTGCCTACCTCAAAGACAGCTGTGTGTTTGCTCATCCTGTATTACATTTTGGGGTAGGAAAAAGACACACACACACACACACACGCATGTGTGTGTATTTGTTTTTATTATATATACATAATACACACACACACCTGTCAGCACACTTATTTTTAAAACAGCTATTAGTTACACAAATGAAACTTGTTCATTGACTGTTGACAGTCTTTATATTAATGTAACATTATAAATACACATAGATAGATAGATAGATAGATAGATAGATAGATAGATAGATAGATAGATAGATAGATAGATAGATAGATAGATCTAGACTCTTGAGTAACAATATCAGATTTCATTTTTACATATTAATTAACTGATATTTTGAGTATGTGTGTTGTGTGGACATTTAATAATTACTGTAAAATATACAAATTCATATGCACAGAGCTGGATAGATTACTTACAAACTGAAATCCATTACTGATTCCAATTTACATGATAAAAGTAACAAATCAGTAACATAATCCATTACATTACACATTTTAGGTAATAATCAGACTACTTTTTGATTACTTTTAGATCATTTCTGACCTGACTTGTTTATCACATTGATGTAAATATGATTATATTGTACCATAATGATGTAAAAATGCAAACATTAAGAAATTATATTCCATTCGTTGTAATTAACAAAGTGCATTAAACATTATATTATATCAGGATTTCCCAAACTGGGATTTGTAAAGGAACTGCAGGGGGTTAGTAACAATTAATTAAATCATAAAAATATCAAATTAAATTAAATCTTTTAAAAATAACAATTAAAGCACTTACTTAAAAAACATTTTTTTTTTTTTTATGTTACCTGCATTATGTGTGACCAGTGTCAGAGAATTGTGAACATGCAAATCTGATACTTAATAATTAAAATATTTATTTTTATATCTCAGGGTACTTCAAGTAATTATATATTAGGTAAAAAAGAAGTTTGGGAATGTCTACATTACAAAAATATGTAAATATGAAATAACGTGAATTTGTTCATTTGAAAGACAAAAACCTTCCAAAGACATTATAATACATGGGTAAATAACCTACAGAGTGATCATTCAGATAATAAAAATGAATGTGTTTATGAGTAGTTGATGCAATGTTGAAACACTTCTTTAACCTGAAATGATTTTTGTAAATCCAGTGGTCAAATGCTGTGTAGCCACCTGACTAGTGACTGGTCTTTGTGTGAACGTCCACAAAACTGGACTTTCTGACTGTATATAAGCGGTTGGCTATTTCAGAAAGAAAAATGTAAAAAATGAAGAGGAGGAATTAAGGAGAATCAATAAATTATGAATAATTTATTGCTATTGTGAATAATATGTAATCATGTAATCAATATAAAAGTAACTGTAGTCTGATTACAAGTATTTTAAAATGTAATTTACTCTAATTACAAGTATTTTTGGAAACTGATTAGGTAATCCAGATTACATGTGATCGGTTACTGCCAAGCTGTGTGTATACTTACACAAGCACATATTTAAAATAAAAGCAAGTGCGTGACTGTCCTGTCTCATATCCTGTTCCCATTCCTCTTTTCTCTTCCCTAGTTTCTTGTCTTGAAAAAAGAAGGAAAAAAGACCATAAATGATATTAAACTATGGTATAAAACTCTCAACAATTACAAAATCACTTCTCACAAAGCCAAAATTAGTTTTGAAAAAATGATAATTTATATTATATATTATAACACTTAAAAGCCATCCTTATTAAAGTACTCTTTATAGTACTGTAGCATTACAGTGTTCTATAAATAAAATGATATATTATATTTGTATATATCTAAAACTAAACAAGCATAAAAAACAAACTCATTCTGAAATCCGAAGGCAGAGATGATGCATTGTAAAATTCCAGCGGAATTTTTAGCTTGTGAAATCTGACATGTCAGTTTCCGTAGGGGAGATGCCTGATCTTCGGTTGCCCAGCACATGTCATCAGGCGTCAAAATTAGTGACAAGCTAGCTTAACTCATCAGACACCGACAGAGAGATATTACTGAGAGATAAACTCACACGGCTCTTCTGTTAACGGACAGATCTTTGATATGAACTTGACACGTTTTCTTTCATCAAGTGTGAAATGGAGATGGGTTGGCTCTTTTTACAAATACTCAAACATTAAATGGAAGTCAATTAATAGGTATCACAGCACAAGTGCAGAATGTGACAGTCAGAAAGATGGATCATTTATTAATTGAATAACAGCAATTAAATTTCTTTGTCTACATACACATGCAGTACTGTCAGTGCATCACTTACAATGACTTCTGGTTGCTATTTTAATATAATCGTCGATAAAACCTATAGTTATCGGCCCATGATGTTCTAATTTTTCAAATCTTTCAGAAAGCCTCCGTGTACGTTAACACAACACCTTCAAAGCCTTTCTCCTTCATCTATTCCCAAATTATTTCTGGGAGCACATTAGCATGTGTCTGAACTATGGCACTGCATACCTCCCCATCACTCTAATATATACATACACACAAGGGGGGAAAGAGGGGCCGCGGGGCACACACATGTGGGTCTTTTCTCTCTCTCTTTCTCTTGACTATCTCGCTCTCTCAGGCTGGGGCACAGGGGACTTCTCTTAAACTCCAGCAGGAGGGACACCTGTTCGCTCGCCCCCTGAAGACATGAGCTCAGTATTGCTCTGTCAATCTCTCAGCATCCTGGCTGTTGAACACATGGCAGCGGCTAACCAGTCACTGACTCATTGAGAATGGAATGACTGGGTAAAAACATGAGACGTTTAGACATGCTTTACAATCGAAAAGATACAGTAGGGCAAAAACCAGCAACGAGACGGAAGTGTTTTTCATATAACCTTAAAATGCGTTTCATGGTAACAGGTAAATTTAAGTGGGTTTTATTCAAGCCAAAAATTTTAATCAGACTAAATCAACTTGGCAAATTAGTTTACAGTAGTTTAGCGGTTGACTAGAAATATATCCTTGAGGTAACAAGGATACTTTTTCCTTTCTACTTTTTTATTATTATATTTTTTTTAAAAAGAAAAAATAGTAATCTCCACTTGTTACCTGAAGGATATATTTAATTGAAAAATGAATGTAGATTAATATAAAATGCAAAACTTTGGTAGAGCGTCTTGTTCCCATTCCCCCCTCCTCTCCCTCGGTTTCTTGTCTTGAAAAGAAAAAAGTCCATAAATCACATAAAACTATGGTAGACTCCCAACAATTACAAAATCACTTCTCGGAAAGCCAAAATTAGTTTTGATAAAATGATAAGAACACCGTAACACCTACAAAACCAACCTTATTAGTGTTCTTTCCAAATTTCCCAACAGTATAATGAAACGCAATGCCGTTTGAGGATTTCGACACGATGATCTCTGACTGCAAATGATTTGCTTTGGAGAGAAGAGCTTTATGAAGACTTCAGCTGAATTACAGCAGAAGGACACAGGGGATTCTATTGCTAATTTAATGTAATATGAATTGCACAGCAGAAACAGACCATTTAAATTAATGCAACATCTGAGTAGCGCAAAGTGGGTGTACCTCATTTGCTATAATTGCATGCATTTGCCTCCATAATTCCCTGAATTGGCCATGCCATTTGTGGATCCAGCTGTTTTAATCACTCTCATTTGTTTAATTTGTTTGTCATATCCCTGGTCTGCACATCCTCTCATGCATACAGAGCAGCGTTCAAAAGCGGCACTCCGTTCATGCAGTGGAATGCGGATAGAATAGACTTTGGCAAATGCTATAACTTGTTCATTTCAAAATGTTTACCTTACAACATACCGACTGTATGTTTACATTTGCAAATGACTTGCTTGCCAGTTCACGATGCTCAGCATCGTTAAATAAGCACAACTCCACTGTATCATACCGGTAGCAGTTTTGTGCTTCTCTGTGAAAATTCCAATGTTTTATTTTGTTCTGTCATTTGATTGTAGTCTTAAAATATATGGCAACCTCAATATCCTCTTGTGATTATTCAGACAGACATATGAATGCACACAAAATACACACACACACACACAGACGGTTGCATCATGAAGAGAATTTGTGCTGACACGAGATAAGATAAGAGAAATGTGTTCTCATAAAACATTCTAATGTTACTTTTGACAACGTTGCATTTTTTTTCAAACCCATCACCGTTTATGATTCGGCCTCGGAGGTTTTCTCCACGCTCAAAGTGCAACTTCCTAACTTCTGTGACAGGGGTGAGAGGTTATAGCCTTTAGTGATACTCAAATAAACACTCTTGAAGTATTGTTCCACACAATGGACCTTTCGGCAGCCGCACACCCCCCAACAATTTCTGCTCCCGCCGTCGCAGGCTACATGCACATCTGCAGATCTATATATCACCGTGCACTGCACACCCTAACATTCCACAGAGCGCAGCGCCAGCAGTGATTTGTGCTCTTCTCTCCTACTTTTTTTTATTATTAAATTTTCATCTGTAATCTGAATGTTCTCTCGACTAAAAGCACGGGCTTTTAAATCAATCTCGCAACCCGAGCGTAAACCTGAAGCGCATTATGAGCCGTATTGATGTTACAATGGCATCCCCTCACCTTCTCGTGCTCCCTCCGCACTTGGAACGCATATATTGTCGTGTGCTAACAGATGGGCAATCTTGCAGCCAGAGATGCTTAAAAGTGTTTAATAAATGTAAAACAACCTATATAGTGTTGAAGAAAGGGGCCTAAAACAGAACCAGCTGTTTGACCGCGGCAAGAGACCTTACAGAGGATTCGGGCCCATAAAGATGATGCCTAATACAGGCCAACACGTGGGCCTTGCTGATATGCAATACAGAGTCCTGTTGTATATTGGACAGTTTATGGGCTACAACATCATTCCTCTGGAAAAGTGGACTGAGGCCATACGTTACTCTTGGCTAATTTATGACTTGATGGATTTTTTTCCTTTATATACTCTATCAGAGGAGAACAATAAAAGGAAGCAGGTGAGGTTGGAATGTAGAGCCTTTCATGTTTTTATCCCACTCCAGAGGCACACAGGCGTATTATGGTCTTAGAAGGTAATACATGAAAGTGTCTAACAAATTGTCAAATTAAGGATTGGTGTCATGACCCCTGGTGGTGTCTCTTTACAGTCATGAGCCTCTTCCACCCCATGAGATTCTTTAGAACTGAACAGTGCAAAATTGAGAGCTAAATTTATGGAATGGAGAGGGAAAACAACTTTATTCTTTCCTATCTGTCTTTATTTGGTCTGTTTTTGTTCCACC
Organism: Labeo calbasu; assembly: GCA_019740295.1. NCBI lineage: Eukaryota > Metazoa > Chordata > Actinopteri > Cypriniformes > Cyprinidae > Labeo > Labeo calbasu. The sequence continues at coordinate 8,665 of JAHKKF010514969.1, forward strand.
AGTTATAATAGTTCCAAACAAAGCCACAACAGAAACGGTGAAACACACAGTAGTGGTGTTTTTGATTATTACTACTGTTATTTTTGGCAGACGATAGAAAAGTTAACAAGATAGGATAGAACGTTGACAAGAAGCAAAGTGGAGATGGGGTCGGAAAAGCTCACAAGCCAAAATTTGAACTCGAGGTGTCTGAGGTGCAACAACATTCTTAAAGGTGACATATCATGAAAATCTGACTTTTTCCATGTTTAAGTGCTATAATCGGGTCCCTGGTGCGTCTACCAACCCAGAAAATGTAAAAAAAAAAGGAACATTTTATGGGTTGGCCTTTCTCTGCAAGCTTGTAAAAAAATGAGCCACTCAGAAATTGCTTCTCCATGACGAAGAAAGTGAATCTTATTATAATATTACCACCCCTTAATCTGTACATTTCCACCCACAGCACCGTCATTATGTTTTTGCAAGCGACAACGGTGTACCAGTTCTGACGTCATGGCAAAAGTTCAAGCAGAGCATGCTAACTATTCTGTCTTTGGCAGCACTTACAAGCACAGAACACTATTTAGAGTCCCAGCCTCAGAGGAGACAAGAGAGCAGTGGATTTATTGATTTATTTCCTGTATATTACGCTGCTGCCACACAGATATAATATAAACGCAATTTCTTTCTCAGCTGTTTACCTTCATAGACATAACTGACTGTTTTTGTAACTCATGTGTGTTTTTTACATAAATCTTTGTGTATTTGACAGTTTAAGAACAATAAGACATGAAAGAGAACTTTTAGTACTCACATGCCATGTGACAGCCATTTTGTGCATGCGTAATTTAATTTCAAATATAGTTTAAAATGCATGATTTCAGTGCAATGGACATGATAATCAAAACCAAACAGATGTATCCTTGGCAGAGTATCTAAGGTATAAGCTGTAAAGGCACAGCTCTATTCTGGAAAAAGTGGTGGGGAGCAGCAGCTTATTTGCATTTAAAGAGACATGCACAAAAACAGCGTGTTTCTGCTTCCACTCAAAATAAGCATTTTCAAAATGATATAATAAATTATCTGGAGGGTATTTTGAGCTGAAACTTCTGGGGACACCTGAGACTTATATTACATCTTGTACATCTTTTTAATAGGTGTCCATGAAAAACCTTTAAAGGGGTCATCGGATGCTAAGTTCACTTTTACATGTTCCTTGAACATTAATGTGTGTTGGCAGTGTATGTACAAATCTACCCTTATAATGATAAAAATCCATGCAATGGTTTTTAATTAATCTGTAAAAATAATATCCCCTTTTTCAAATCGAGCCATTCTCAGATGCCTGTCATTGTTGCGTCACACCCACAGAAGCCGCTCCCACAATAGTTGATTGACATGAGCGTTTTACCTCAGATCAGCTGTAACAGTCCGCCCTCTTTGTTTCGATGCCGGAGCAGGGATGTAAGTTGGACAAGAATATCTAAGATTGAGCGATTGAGGTGTTGTACTACTGGATGTAATAATGAACATAGTGGTCGTCATTTACTCCCAACATCTGAGTCGCTGAAGATGCAGTGGATTACATTTGTTTGTGAAGGGAACGCGCTTCCTGATCTACACATATCTGTCTATGTTCGCGCGAATCATTCGTGATCAAGCTTCACTTACAGCAGAAGTGAGTTTAATTTTTTTTATGAATCTTTGCGATTGTCTTTCCTAATAACGTGGTAGTTAGCAAGTTTAGCGGCTAAACACGGCTAAATGCGGCTAAAGTAAACATACTCCTCTCTCCACAGAGAGAAGAGAGGGGCGGGGCAAGCAGAGCTCATTTGCATTTAAAGCAGCCTCGACCAGAATGATATGATTTTTGAAGAGCTGATTTTGACAAGGTAAAAAGGGTGTTGTTTTACACAACCATTGAGAATTTTTAACCAAAGTATATTATAGACTTTTCATTA
>JAHKKF010514972.1:0-13173 GCA_019740295.1 Labeo calbasu
AAGAACAGCATTTATTTGAAATCGAAATTGTAACATTACAGATTGTAACATAAATGTTTTTACTGTCATTATTGATTAATTGAATGCATCCTTGATGAAGACAAGTATTAGTTCATTTACTTTTTTTTAAAAAAGCTTACCAACATTGCTAATAATCAGAAATATTTGTTGAGCAGCAAATCAGCATATTAGAATGATTTCTGAAGAATCATGAAGACTGGAGTAACGATGCTGAAAATTCAACTTTGCTCACAGAAATCAATTACATTTTAACATACGTTCACATAGAAAACAGCTATTTTAAATTGTAATAATATTTCACAATGTTACTGTTTTTACTGTGTTTTTTGATCAAATAAATTCAGCCTTGGTGAGACATTCATTACAAATATTAATTATTCCGAACTTTTGTCTGGTAGTGTGTATTTGATATTCCTTTATATACCAATACTCATCATCAATCATCAACAAAACTTCACTGAAAATGATCATCTGAGAGGTGCCGTCTTTGATCAGTCACTCCATTAAACTCTCTGTTTTCATGTCGAGTCAGTCGCTGTGCATTTCTTGGAGTGTTTTAGCTGGTTTGCACATTGATAAACATTCATGTTCTCTTCATGGTCTTCATTCAGTGACAATAAACCCCTCCTGACCAGGATGTTTTTACTTATCAGTAATTGTGGCATCTGGTGCAGTGGCTGGACGACACTAGCATCATCATCATCATCATCATCATCATCATCATTATCGGGATTTATGCATCTGTTAGAGAAGAGGACTTGTTCTTCCTGAGTTACCTGTAGATCTTCTTGCAGTGTCTTTCAGCTCTTGTTGGGGATTCGGTGGGATCTGAATGGACTGTCTGTGATAAATGATGTTGTGAACAATATAGTTGAACGGTTTCAGATGTGTTCATCAGCAGTCTGTCAGTTCTTTAGAGAGATCAGCAGTGATCTGATGTGTCTATTAGCAAATCAAACTTTATGCTAATCATATTTTAATTCTGTTCACCTGTTTGGCCATGCATTATTCTAATATTAATCATTTAGGACATTGATAGAGTTTGGGATGGAGTGTAAAATGTAAGATTTCCCATCACTCATCTATTTGGTAATTTTCAAATGTAAAGCATTTTCGTGATGTTTTCCTGCACAAAGGGCTTCTAAACATCATCTGATCTTCATCAGTGTGAGTGAGTTACTCATGTTGCTCCGAACCTGAAAGAGTTTCTTTGTTCTGTTAAACATAAAAGAAGATGTGTTGAAGAATGTTGGTAACCAAACAGTTGCTGGCACCCATTGACGTCCGAAGTATTTTTTTCCCATTTTTTGCTATGGAAGTCATTGGGTACCAGCGACAGTTTGGCTACGAGCATTCTTTAAAATGTGTTCTTTTATGAAGAAAGAACTCCTTTTTGAAACAACATGAGGGTAAATGAATAAAATTTCATTTTTTAACAAACACAACAGAATCACTGATAATCAAGGTAAACCTTTATAACTTATGTCAACTTGATTTAAACACTTATATTTTAACATAAAACTGTTGGCTAAGTAAGACTCTTTATTTGACGACTTCACACTGAAGACAGATGAGGGTCATATTTCAGGAGATTCTCTCACATCTCCACAGGAAGTGAAGTCAAACCGTCTGATTGTTTCCTGTTTAGCCCTGACGTCACATCAGTCATTTGATTTCTGTAGCATGTGAGGCTGCTGACATGACTCCTGCTGTCTGAGGGCCGTCTGTAACTTTCTTCCCACGTTCAGTGTGCTGAAACATCATTTTTTGGTCGTATCTGGAGGACGGGACGGTTCTCTGAATCACATGAATACAATCCACAGACCTTCACAATATTTGCACAGTTTTAAACAGTGACTGCACCGCATAACGCGTCTGTTTGAGTACATGTACAGTATGTTCCCAAGTGTCATTATTCTCATGAATTGTGTAACACTTAAAAGACGAGTTCTTGTTTCTCATGTGTTTGGTTTGGTTTGTGTGCTGTCAAGTGTTTTTCACTGATGTGGTTGAACCTCAGATGTTACAGCCTTTTTTATGCTTGAAGAACAGTCATGATTTTAAACTGTTATAAGTGACCGAACCAAAACGGCATGTACTTTACCTTTAAATGGATCATTTTTTGTTAAATGTGAACTGGTTGTGTCCCAACAGTTCAGTGTCACCCAAACCTCAAACTATATTGTGTTTAGCTTTTGCTACATGGACGTTTTGATAAAAAATTTGGCTGAACAGACAAAATCTTTCAAGCCAGGTGCAGTAGAGGTCGACCAATAGTGGATTTTGTGGATACGTTAACCATGGGATAATAAAGTGGGAAAACAGGCCACCCAGTGGACAACTGAAATGTTGAAAAGACATCAGATTGACATCAAAACTTGACTTGATGTTAATTTGATGTAAATTGAACATCAAACATATTGGTGGGATTTACTTTCTATTTTCACCCAATCACCACTGGAAGAAATCGCCTTCCAAACTGAATTTAAAATGTTGTTACAGCATCTTGATTAAGTCTTGACTAATATTTGATGTCAAATTGATATCAAGGTGCCCACTAGATAATAACTAATTAATTATATGATCAGTAAGTCATGGTAATTTATGTTTTTAACATGAACTCATCAAAATAAATCATACTTAATCATACTTAAAAATGCAAGGCAGCAACTGAACTTTTTTAAGTTTTTAAGTTGAAATAGGTGGATTTTTATAGCGTAACAATAATGACTTTTGTAATTATAACATGTTAAAACAAAACTGCACAGAGAAACATCCAAGCTGAATCACAAAGTAACTTCAAATAACACAAAACAGGTGCAAACCAAACCAAAGAACGCTCTAAATAAGTCCTGCAACATATCAAGGCTTTTTGGACTAAATGTGATGACAATATTTATTGGATGCACATTTTGGCTTTTTACATTTAAAATTTCCATGGTTTAAGAAATGGATGAATGTTTAAAATCTGGCTTTGTTTATCTGCACTTCCAACAACAACAAAACAATCTGTGCAGGTTAAATTCTATAAACTATAAATATTCTATAAACAATATAATATAAATTCTTAATGATATTGGTTGACCTCTGTGCAGTATCACACTATTTATATACACATTACTATTGTTTTGACAGTGTTACTCTAACAATCACCTCTACCGCTGTCCAGTTTGCTGACTTTGGCCTTTTCAAACCCAGTTTCTATGAAACACACGCTATACCGCGTGTTTAATTTTTAAATGTCAAAGGGGGTTTGCTAGGGTGGTCCAAAAACATGTGTTTTTTTTTTTTTTTTAGGTTTTTTTTTGGTTGAATAGTATATTGAAGGGTCACTCAAGCATCAAAATAAAAATAAATAAACAAAAAGTCACAGTATGTGATTTTTATGTAATTCATCGATTTAAAACTGAAAAAACATTGAGAAAAAAAAATGCAATTTAGATGCAACATGTTAAATTGACTGTGAAGATAAATACATAAAATACACCTACTGGTCTAACGGTCAGCTCAGTCATGCTGTGACTGTTACTGAGTCTGTCAGACAGTAGTGGCCTAGCAGTACTTTACTTTATTAACTGACAAGAAAAACACGCTTTTACAGATACTGTCAATACTCTTGTAAAAAGTGAAGCTGAAATTTTCCAGCTACTTTTGTCAGCAACATCTTGACCAAGAGATGCTTTACTGAGTTTGTTGTGAAGAACTTGACAGACATACAATAAGTTCAGAGCTAAAGCTGAAGTCGGCTGATGGGTCTGGCTTGCTTGATGTTTTTTAAACACTATTTTAAAGGTGAGATTTAGGACATTTTAGCAGGCAAAAATGTCCATTGTCAAGGGTGTAGTCATGTATGAAGCAAAGCTCTCACAGGAATCACTTTCAAACCTATCAGCTTTCTGTTGGTTAACACAGTGAATCCGTGTTACTAATTTGATCCCATTGTAAAATCTGTTTTGGGAATTTTTACCCTCAGGGCAAATTCACAATTTTCATAGATTCCCATTGAAGTGACTGGATTCTGCACCTTAAGCCAATGCAAGTAGCTGTTGACAGTCATGATTGTGAAAGTGCGAGTGCTTGAGTGACCTGTTTTATTCAGATGAAGTTGTTTGGATAAATGGTGGTATTTTCGAGGTAGATTTTTAACCACAGTTTAATAGACCACACTAATAGACACCCTCTTTCTAATTCACTGATTTGTGTCATTTCTGTCATGCTGGAACACAATAGGACTTTCAGACTGATGCAGAAATGTGAGTCCAGTTGTGATTTACTGAGTTTGGTGTGAAGAACTTGACTGGCCTGTCATTCTATAGTGTAGCATTAAGATTAGAGGGGAGTGTTCACATGTGTTTGGCCATAAGGTGCACTTTTTTTTCTACTAATACATTATTTCCCATTTATGATTTTATAGATCACACATTTGAAAAGAAAGTATTTTGCACTCATTGTCTCATGTCACATGACAGACGTGTGCCAATCATCATCATGATCTTTTAATGTAGCTCCAGTTGTAGTTTCCATGCATTTTTCACTTGTTTTCTTTAGTCATTATTTGTTGTCTACTACTGAGTTTTGTTTTTATATGAATCCTTTATGCTAATAGTGGAATGAGTTTGGAACATTCTGAGATTTTGTATCAAGTGATGACCTTCACATTAAACTTTATATTTCTGTGAATAAAGTGAATGAAGAACCACAAAGAAAGGTTTTCGTGATAAATGCAGTCTGGAGAATGCAGCGAGATTTAAGAGTGTGAAAGACAAAACATCTTGAAGAACAGATGTTTTAGAGATTATTTTATACTAACATACCACATTCACGTCAGTGTTTCCTATACAAAATATATTTTTATGTAAATATAAAAGCTCTTTGTTCTAATTCTTGGCATTTTAAATCAACATCAGCAACAAATATGCTGAACACAAATGCTTTAATTTATATTAAAACTTTGATGGCAATGGTCATTATTCGCTGTAGATTTTGGCCTAGGACCAGAGAAATCTTCTAGGACTTTGTCTCATGGCCAAGTACTGTACAGTGTTGCAAACTGGTGTTTGGTAACACTCAATTGCTATTCCAAATGCATAGATTGTCTAAATGCTTTCCTGAATTCTGACAAAAAAAAATAAAAAAAAAAAATGAAACGGAGACCATTTCATGGTTAAAAGAGTTCAGATCGACCAACCATTTACAATCAAATCCCGTCGCAATGTTCATTCAAGTGCAATATTCATTCAAGATCTCAGGCTTATAAGAATGACGCCTCCAAAAAGCAGCAGAAACGCAACCGTCACTTCGTTCATTTTCATCAGTTTCCACTTTCTTAGTTTGTCCTGCTGCTGCTGCCGCTGTTGTTCTCGTCTGTATCTCATCTGCTTTTCTCTCTGCAGCTGCTCGCCGTAATGCGCCTGATAAAACGCGTCAAAGTCGAAGTGAACGTTCGCGTCAGGGGCGCGTCGAGGCCGCTGGCTCTGGGGGTTTGACGCGTGTGAGGATGAAGGTCTCCCGGCGTTCTGCACGTCGGTCTGGTTGAGTATGCCACGGTCGTATTTCTTCCTGAGGCCGCTGTTGCCGAGCACACTGTAGGCTTCAGCGACGAGCGAGAAAAGCCGCGCCGCGTCCTCGCTGCGGTTCCGGTCCGGGTGGTTTATAAAGGACTGTTTATAATACGCGCTCTTGATCTGCGCCTGCGTGGCGTTCGGGGAAACTTTCAGAATGTCATAGTAGGCGGTTCGGCTCCGGTAGAGGGGAGCAGAACTCTCCTTTGCTGTCCTCCAACTGTACGCACGCGTTCCCACCAGTCCTGCCCGCAGAGGCGAGTGTTTCTCCATCAGCAGTAGGGTGCAGTAGCCTCGGACCTGCGGTCTGAGCTGCGTTTGTGTATTCATCAAGCATGTCATTCCGTGAGTCCTGACAGTCCATACAGAGACAGCAGGCTGATGAGAAGTGAGCCGATCACAGGTCAACACTCCCACAAATGAACTTGAACTGGCGGTGCTTACAGACTCGTCTGCACACGGACACATCGCTCGCGTATCAGCCGCAGACAGATGATGATGCGTCCGGAGTGTCATAAAAGCAGAGAGTTTGTGTGCTCCGTTTCTCCAACAGCCGCTGACCTCCGCCATGGCCACTGCAGGGCCAGACCCTGCATCCGGCAAAACAATGATGTTAACCAATCAGAAACGGGATACGCAGGAAACAGCGTACTATTGGCCAATGAGATGTACAGTAGACAGAAAATTGCGTGAGTCGGTGGTCTTCCATCACTGAAAGGCTAACGTTAGTATGGGCGTGATTAATTATTTACGGCGTGTCTACATAATAACCCTGTAATTTTAACACTTGCATCTGTTCTATTAAACTTTCCTATTTCATTATATCGGTGTTAATTATTGTCCAGATCGCCATCTGGAGCGCCATGTAGACGCCGCCGTCACGTGACATTTGTTACTTTTCTCAGCGCTTTTCAGAGTGAACAAATCACAGTCGTTTGTGATTAATACATAATTATTTGTATTAATTAATTGTGTAGAAGTTGATGCACAAAATCTCCATTTGTATATCGAATATCAATCCTTCAAATGAATACATCTAAAAGATTATACTCTGTAGTATATACATCTCTCGAGTGAGACAAAACACATTATGAGATTTGAACGCGGTTTAAGTGAGGATTGTGATTTCTGAGCCTCTGAGCGCCGCCTGCAGGAATCGCCGTTTGTGTCCAGTAAACTTCCGTCACATATAGATGACGTAATCAGCGCTGGACACACGCTTTCCTCCATGTGTTGTGCCTCTAGCGGTGTTGTGATCTGTAGTAACAGTTTGCAGGTTAATTTTCAGTTAATATCATCATGTCTTCAAGCTGTCGTAGGCCCGAGCATATGGCACCTCCAGAGGTGGTGAGTAAATGCGCTTGTTCTATTGTCACACAGCAGTCATGCATTGAGTTTTGCTTTTATGACTGAACATGTACATTACATACAAAATATACAGGACAACGAGCTCTTGTCAGCAGGGCGGGCGACTAATGTGTTTATAATCTAGATTAGTGACAGAACGGTCTAATATGATGAGTCTGATGATCAGTCTGTTAGTATCCGTGACACACAAATAAACACAACTAATGAGTTATTATTTATATCCACCGGTAACTTGAGGTTGTCACACTTTTGGCACGCTGTTATTCATTTTATAGTGTCTTCTGTGTGGATTTAATTGCTAAATGATCATTATAAATAAATATTTATACATTATAAATTGGGCTGTATCACAAATAGCAAAGAACAGGATGCAGTTTGGGTTTTTAATATTGTAGGCATGTTTTTGTAAAAAAAATTTTAGTAAGAATTTCAAGGGTATTGTTAAAGATTACATTTTAAGATATTTTCTCTCTTTTGCATTTTTGCAAATGTTTCTAAAATTAATTTCTGTCAGTGCTGAGAACTAAGAGAAGCACAGAATATAAAGAACATGAAAAGCTTAAGGAATCAGCTGTCCCTGACAGGCCTAAACCAGACAAAACAGCAGCGCAAAAATTTGTCTAATTATTATCAGTGAAGTCCCAGTACATATAGAGATATCATTTTGTCAACATCGCACAGCCATACAATAAACACCTTTGAGATGAATCGTGAGTCAGATCCCATCAGCCAATCTCAGCGTCTGGCCTCGCTGATGCTTCTGTGTCTCATTGAACATTGCATTTTACAGAATGATGCAAATGCTGCTAACATCTTTACTCATGGATGCACATATTGTCATTCAGATGCAGGAGCCTCCGTTAAGTGATGGGGTCACCTTGATCCTGAAGGTTTTAGTTTGGGATCCAATGCCTTTTCACACATTGATAATCAGAAAATATTTGGATATAATTAAAACACTTGTTGCTTCACACAGCCCTTCAAACTTTATTGCAAATGCTTAATATGAAGCTTGAAAATGAAATGTCATGTAAAACACCACCAGATGGAGCCTGTGCCTGTGAATGAACTACTGCATTTTAGATTTTACAAAATTAGTGGGGTCATTCCATGTCTAATCTACCAAATTTGTGAAATTTACCCAGCTAAAATGTATTATATTTTCTGAAGAAAGGCAGCTCTAAATTTTGTTGCTTTGCTAAACTGTTCAGTGTCATAGAAGACTATTCACTGTATTGTAGAGGAGGGTCATAGTATTTTTCAAGATTTGGAGCCAAATTATAGAAGTGGGAAATGACAATGAACAAAATCCCTTATTCCAAATATCACTGAAACTGATTCGAATATAAAGTCTTATAAATGAGAGCAAGTTAATGCACCTCAACCTGGCCATTTTCTTGTGTTTATGGCACTGAGAGTTCGGTGTGTTCTACGCAATCGTTTTGACAGAAGGAAACTTAATACATGCCTTGTTTCAACATTACTTATTCTTCAGACATTCCATCTTAAATACAATAAGTATCAGCTCTATACAGAGTGACCCACATTTGTTTTCAACAACTGAAAATAGGTCAAATTTAACAATTTGCTTATAAGACCCATATCTCTGAAAAGAAAGCATATAGAGCCTTAAAAATGAAGATACCAAAAAATAAATAAATTAATTAAAGACCAGAATCTAAAATTATATTAAGATATCTTTAAGCCTTTTTTTTATTTACAGGCATGCAAAATTTGGTATACAATACAATCATGAAGTCTGTAATTTGGCTTAAAACTCCAGGAGGAAATTGTCATTTTGACCTCCCTCTACAAAATAATGTAATATTTGTTAAATATTTATCCATTGCAACTGGCTTTTGTATTCATTAATGCATTTCTTTCACCAACTAAAAGTATCAAAAACAACATTTTTGAACTAGGGTTATGTGGTTAAGTTGGTGTTGCATAGCTTAACCAATAACTTAATTGCTACAAATCATACATGTAGGCACAGCGAAAGAAAATAACATTGTTTATTAAACAAACCCATTAATCAAAGGGAATCTCCACATACATTTGCCCATATACTGTATGTGCTGTTGTGTATAATTGATGTAAATGCTTTTTGTTGTTGTTGTTTTTACATTTACAGTTCTACAATGAAGAAGAGGCTAAAAAATACTCCCAAAAGTGAGTACATTGACATTTACAATAGTAATGCTGGTTCAGTCAGGTTTGTTGTTCTACTTTTCGCCTGCACTGCCAAAATTGTACATGCATTTTGTTTTTGTTTTTGTTTTTGTTATGATTTTGCACTATATGTGACCATTTTAATCATTTAACACTATAAAATAATTATTATTCCACTGCAGTGTAAGTCATAAATGCATACACATGAATTATTTAAGCGCACAGAGTATAACAATATGCAATAAATGACAGAAAAGTAATGCATAAAGACTATCTGTATGTCTGTGATGTGGATTGAGGGATGACGTGTGTCTGTCTGTGCTCTGCAGCTCTCGGATGATAGAGATCCAGACGCAGATGTCAGAGCGAGCTGTGGAGCTGCTCAGTCTGCCCGAGGATCAGCCCTGTTACCTGCTGGATGTGGGGTGAGCGCTGTGCTGCTACTCATGATGTTGATCTGTATGAACGTGTTATTAGGTTTGTAATGCCGTTCACCTGCTTGTATCCGTCAGCTGTGGCTCTGGACTCAGTGGAGATTATTTAACTGAAGCTGGTCACTACTGGGTTGGTGTGGACATCAGCACAGCCATGCTGGGTGAATATACTACACACACACACATACACACACACACACTGGTGACGCACAAGAGTTTTTAAAATAGGAAACATTGTTTTTCATGCACTGGTCAATTTTTAGATTTTGGCAAAACACTCCAGGTGAATAGGGTAATAATAAAAAAAAAAATGGATATCTCCATGCTATCCTGGTTGATTAATTCCATTAATTGCAAAAATTCTGAAATGTTTTCTGCTTAAATACATTTCTAGAACACAAATCTGAACATTGGATTAAGCCAGGTTTGGAAATTTCTGTTAAGATATTAGAGTTTAGCATTTTTAAAGAGGGGATTGTCATTTTATCTCTCCATAAATCTGAAAATACTGTCAACAGATAGAAAAACAAATATTTGTCACTGTTTTTATTTTGTTTTTTTTGTTTTTTTATAGAAATAAAATGTTGTATAAAATCAGACAAATGATATAATAACAAACCCATCTGCAAATCCCTTCAGAATATAGACAGGAATAAAACTGTATAGTCTGGTGTATGTAAGTGCTGCTGAAGTGAAGAAAAAACACACATCCGTTAAAGATACACTATCAGTCAAATGTTGTTGGACCGTAACATTTTTAATGTCTTTAAAGAAGTCTCTTCTGCTCACCAAGCCTGCATTTATTTGATCCAAAGTACATCAGAAACAGGAACATTTTGAAATATTTTTACTGTTTAAAAAAAAAACTGCTTTTTATTTTAATACATTTTAAAATTTAATTTATTTCTGTGATCAGAGCTAAATTTTCAGCATCATTACTCCAGTCTTCAGTGTCACATGATCCTTGAGAAATCATTCTAATATGCTGATTTGCTGCTCAAGAAACATTTATTATTATATTATTATTATTATTATTTATTATTATCAATATTTAAAACAGTTGAGTACATTTTTTTTTATGAATAGAAAGATCCAAAGATCAGCATTTATCATTATTTATGTGAAATAAAAAGCTTTTGTAACATTTCATTACATACACTATACTATTCAAAAGCTTAGAGTCTGACACTGACACTGTTACATATGCTCAGCAACGCAGATTTTTACTCGATTATTTATTATATATATATATATATATATATAGGAACTGAGAGAAATTCTAGAAATTAATAGTTTTATTTAGCATCATAAATTCATTAATCATACATTTTATTTAGCACGATAAAGACATTTAGAATGTTATAAAGATTTCTGTTTCAGATTAATGCTGTTCTTCTGAACTTTGTATTTAGCTGTACTCAGCTGTTTTCAACATAATAATAATAAATGTTTTTTGAGCAGCAAATCATAATATCAGAATGATTTCTGAAGGATCATGTGACTGGAGTAATGATGCTAAAAATTCAGCTTTGAAATCACAGGAATAAATTACAATTTAAAATATATTCAAATAGAAAACTGTTATTTTAAATAGTAAAAATATTTCAAACTTGTAGTGTTTTTGTCATACTTTGCATCAAATGTATGTTGGCTTGGTGAGCAGAAAAGACTTCTTTTAGTAAAAAAAAAAAAAAAGTCTATTAGAAGTGTATTTTGCATGTTTTCTTTCCACTTGACTGAAAAAAAACACTTTATGAAGAGCCAAAAAGCACAAAATCTCAAAATTGTCCAAAGAATAAAAAAAAAAGTTTTTGCTTATAATTTCTCGCTTTTATGCTATTTCATTAGGTCATCAAATTTGAATAAATTACCATGTTACACCAATAATTCAAAAAAAAAAGAAAAAATGCATTCTAAATGTGCTTTTAAACGCTTTGCTGGTCAGACGTTGCCTTGCAACGAGAGGTGGAGGGAGATCTTCTGCTGGGAGACATGGGTGAGGGTTTGCCCTTCAGACCAGGGATGTTTGACGGCTGTGTAAGGTATGAGCTCATGAGATTGTGCAAAAGCAGAAAGCTGTATAGAAAGTTTGATGGGGGTGTGAGTGTTAAATGTGCCTGTTTCCATCAGTATTTCAGCGCTGCAGTGGTTGTGTAATGCAGATAAGAAAACACACAGCCCTCCGAAGAGATTGTACCGCTTCTTCAGCACACTGTACTCATCGCTGGTGAGTTAATCTGACATCTGCAGATCTTTGACCTTTCCTGTATATGTCATACAGTGATCATTACTTTCAAACAGTAGGAATTCACAAACATGTATTGTTGTTGTAGGCGAGAGGAGCACGCGCTGTCTTCCAGATATACCCTGAAAACTCAGAGCAGGTAGGTATCTAAAACCACTGTCTGGATATTATTGTCACAAGGTCCCCAGTTTCCCAGCCTGCATCCGCGAGATGCTGAGATAGGCAGTTTGGCCAACTGATGGATGGACATTCACGCTGTGCTAGAGCTTTATTTAACCGGGCCAACTGGTCGTATGCTATTATTTAGCCAGTCATTGACACCACAAATAAAACTCTATCAGCCACTCTATTTGCATTCTAATGGGTTCATTCATTTCAATGTTCCCAGCCAATCAGATTCACATACTCATTCATATACATGATTATGATTTATTCTTTAAAGTCATTTTCAGTAATGATGTTCACTTGACATCAGCAGATTTTAGGTTTGATGTTTGTGTTTTGTCGTTTTTGTCTCAGCTGGAGCTGATCACGGCTCAGGCCATGAAAGCCGGTTTCACAGGCGGGATGGTCGTCGACTATCCCAACAGCAGCAAAGCTAAAAAGTAACTATTTTTCAGCTTGATATTTTGATGATCATTGATCAGCAAACATGTCTTTAATTGCAATGTGCTGGAGTATCGTAATGAGTGACATTTACATTTTGTTTTTTAACGTTAGATTTTTCCTGTGTTTGTTTGCCGGTGTATCAGGTGTCTTACCCAAGGTATGTACAGCCTCAGCATGAATACACACACACATGAATACAGCATGTTCATGATGAGCTTGTTTCTGATTTTCAGGGTTTAGATTCAGAGTCGTCTGACAGAGGCGTATCAAATCAGGCTCAGTTCACAGCACAGAGGTAAACACGAGTCTATGAATACATTATTTCACCCATATTTTGACATTGTATTTTTTACAAACATAACATTTTTGAAACATTTTGCATTTAATATTCGTTCTGTTTATATAAAATCACTCCATTTGATGTGAACAGCAAAATGGGCTTCAGCCATTAAATATTTTATGATGATTTACATTTTGAATTTTTAAAGGGGTCATCGGATGCCCATTTTCCATAAGTTGATATGATTCTTTAGGGTCTTAATGAAAAGTCTATAATGTACTTTGGTTAAAAATTGTCAATAGTTGTGTAAAACAACACTCTTTTTACCTTGCCAAAATCAGCTCTGCAAAAATCATCTCATTCTGATCAAGGCTGCTTTAAATGCAAATGAGCTCTGTTTGCCCCGCCCCTCTCTTCTCTCTGTGGAGAAACGAGCCTGTTTTACTTTAGCCGCGTTTAGCCGCTAAACTTGCTAACTAGCAC
>JAHKKF010514973.1:0-32169 GCA_019740295.1 Labeo calbasu
TTATTATTATTATTAGTATTAGTATTTTTATTTATTTATTTATTTATTTATTTATTTTTTTTAACCACAAATGCTCATCTTGCACTAGCTCGACTTCACGCATTAAATAGTCACGTTGATAAGGTGAAGCGTGACGTAAGTGGAAGTACTGACCCAGTGTTTACAAAGCGAACATACAAAGAAAGCCAAAAATAAAGGTAAAACAAGAATTGTCGTACGATTTTGAAGTTGAAGAAAATGAGATGGAGTTTTTTGCCCTACCCTACCTTTTTGAAGTACACAGACGAAGAACTAGGGCTGGGTGTTATGGCCAAAAAATTACCACGATCATTTTTTTTCATATCAGTCGATAACGATAATTGTCACGATAAAGGTCACATTTTTATTTCTTTCAAGTTTAAAGCCAGATTTTTGCTACAGTGTGGAAGTTGTAAAAACCAGACATTAATTGTGGCTTTAAACTATTCTCTATGGTCAGACCATGACAAACATTTTAGTTTTCATATTCTTTACACTTTTTCCAGTCATTTTTAAAATCAAATAAAAATAATTTCTTAGTTCTGCATGTTTTAATGAGTAATATTGTTTTAAATCAAGAAACAGGTTTGTGTTGCCTGATAATATTAATAATGTAACTTTTTTTTTTGTCTTTTAGAAATACACATTTGATCGATAATAGCTTGAGTTGGGATGCAAATGTAGATTTATGTTCATTATCAAACATCAGCTCTTGCATAGTATCATTCATAGCTCATGGACCTTTCCAGCGCTATTGTGTAAGTCATGCATGCACATCACAAAGCTAGTGCAAGACGAGCATTTGTGGTGGAAAAAGTCTATAAATGTTTATTTTTTTAGAAAATGACGAAGCGTTTTGCTAGATAAAACCCTTATTCCTCCTCTGGGATCGTGTAGAGACCTTTGAAGTTGCATTGAAACTTCAATTTGGGCCTTCAGTCGTTTGACCACCATTGAAGTCCACTATATGGAGAAAAAAAGTCCTGGAATGATTTCCTCAAAAACCTTAATTTCTTTTGAACTGAAGATAGAAAAACATGAACATCTTGGATAACATGGGAGTAAATTATCAGGGAATTTTTTATTCTGGAAGTGAACTAATCCTTTAAATCTAAAGGCTTACAGGTGAGAAGTGATACAGAGACAAGCATGTTTCTATATTTTTGACAAAGTTAATGCATCACTGGTTGTGCATAAGAGACTTGCTTCAAAAACAAAAATTTGACTGACCCCGAACTTTTCAATAATAGTGTAAGTAGGAACTAGTACTGTAAATAACAGAAACGATTTGCTTGTCTCACATCCTTGGATCTACTTCTGTCTGCCTTGACCAGTAACTCAAGCATTGTCTGACTTTTTCTGTGACACAAATGGCTTCCTTCTCTGTGCAAATATGTTGATTATTTCTGGTAGGCATGTGAGGTCATGCTCCCCCGCTCTGTGTGCATGAGTGTGTATTTGAAAGTGAGAATGAAAGCATCTGTGTCACCTGATCAAGAATGCAGCACATAGATTATTGTGGCACGGCCTCCCTGCATGACATTTCCAAACCTCGGCCACCACACATGCACTCGACTCGTGCACCACGTCATTCTCATCAAGATAGGCAGTATTTTGTAAGCTGCAGATCTCTGCGACTGGCAGTGAAGGACAGCGACAGCACTGGCATCGACCAGGCTCAAAATAAGCCCATGGCTATGCCAGAAACGTGACCTTTAGTCTACACCTCAGGAAGTTTTGAAAGGCACTAGGGGTGGGCGTTATGACAAACATCATACCATGATGTTTTTTTGTTTTTTTTACCTCAGGAAAATCACGGTTCATGACTTTATCTGGATTCTTTGTCATGCTGGTTTTTAGTATTGTGCAAGTTGTCTGAGCAGTACAGCCAAACTAATTTCCCTATTTTAAAAGCAAAGCCTTACAAGGTAACAAAATATTAAATAAAAGAGCATAGCAGACATTTAGGCCAAAGTGAGATAAGATAGAAATCTTTATTTTGTCTTTGTTATTATTTAATACACACTACAAATACACATAATATACAAATAAAACAAACAGTGCTTTATTTTTCAGGTACAGTAGATGTATTTTGCAGTAGCATTCAAGAAATTAAATGCAAATATAAAAATAAAACGCTATATACGCTTCACTGTATAAATTACACATTGATTCTTATTAAAGCAACTGTATTAAAGTTCTTCAGTCAAGAGCAGTGAGTGATTTTATTTTATCTTTTTGTGTGTTTTGAGATTTAAAGGGATAGTTCAAACAAAAATAAATATTCTATTGTCATTTACTCACTCTCAAGTAGAGCTGCAAAACGATTAGTTGCAATTAATCGATTTAAAATAAGTTTGTTTACATATGTGTGTGTACTGTGTATATTTGTTGTGTATATAAATACACTCATGTACATATTTTAAAAAATTGTAAAAAATATAAAAGTATTTGTCTGTAAACACTTGTATATAATTTGCATTATATGCAAATATAAATATTTTACATATAAATCTAACATATTTTTCCTTAATATATAAATGTATGTGTGTGTATTTATATGTACATAACAAATATTACACACGTGTATAGCATGTAACCAAACTTTTATTTTGAATCGATTAATCGCGACTAATCGTTCAGCTCTGCTCTCAAGTTGTTTTAAATCCTTAAAACCTTTTAAACCGAAAATATAGCACTACAATACTAGCAGTACTACAATATTTCTTCAAAAGCAGATTGTGGAGACATTTTAATCATCCACGATCGAAAATAGTGATATCGCACACCCCTAATAGACACAATAACTCAAGACACGACCAAACTGAAGGGAAAGCATCAACCCTAAGGGTTATTCTAATGTTGGTTATTGAACAGATATGATTTACTGACACTTGATTTCTTAAACCTCCCTTAGGAAAACTAGTTCTCATAACTAGTCCCTTCTCGAATAGTGTTTTAGTAGCCCACATTTCTCAGCGACAGTATCAGCGGAGAAAATGTAAGGTCATCAGACTAATCTGGGTCAGACAGGTAAACTAGGATAAAAACGATGGCAACTATAAAGATAAACTTTAGTTTGAGTGTAGGAGTTTACTGTAATAGTTGCATAGCAGTTCTGGATTCCACTGGGTTTGGATCAAGCAATTAATTAGCACTTTCTCTAACTCTCTCTCTCTCTTTCTCACACACACACACACACTCTGGCTCCTTAAGACTTGAGTGTTTACAGTGGCGTACATCTGTCACACAGTTCCTTCTCGTGAAACAATCTCTAAAAGCCTGTTTACACGTATGGCTTGACTCTGTACTGCAACCAAGTAACCTGTAATATGACAACAGATTTATTAAAGATCAAGCAACATGAAATGCAAGACTATTTTGTATTGTAGGGCATTTGCAAACTCTCTTTAATGTTTTAAAGTAGAAAATACAACCACTGTTATACCTGGAATTAACATCATCTGCCTTGAGTGATCCAATCATAAGTGGGCAGCACGAAATGCAAAGTGATCCAATCATTCAAACCACAATCAAAGGTCAGGAAAGCATTTGTCCACATCACATTTGTTGTGTAAATATTAATGTGTTCTAAACAACAGCTACTGGCCTATCAGTGAACCTTTGCATAAAAATACACCATGAGAGGTCATTCTTTCCAGTGATTTTACCATGTTTATATATCAGTTTATGCAGAGTTTCTAATTTTTTGACAATCATATTGCATTGAAGAATACGCTTTGTCATCGCTAGAATAAATTACACTTTAAAGCATATTGAACGCATATTAAATTTTAAATTGTAATATTGCACAATCTGTGTTTGTGATCAAATAAATGCAGCATTGGTGAGCATAAGACACTTTTTTCAAAAACATTAAAACTTATCAATACTAGGGATGTGCCTTTATTTTTCTCATTTTGGCTGATAGCCAATGCCAATACCGATAAATTTTCTTTTGTTTGGAAACAATACCAAGTCTCTCATGTGCGGAAATTATAAGCGAATTATTTTTAATTTTGGTTAGTTTTTAACAAGAATTTATTTGTTAGAATTAAATGAACAATAATGAAGTTCTTTTATAATGACAGTACACTGAAGCTTTGAAAATAACTACAAATAAACTATATATCAATTGCTGCTCTTTTTTTTTCTCTTTAGAAAACTACAGTGGTTAACTTAACATTTTCATTTAAGATTTAACATTTGTAGATTGTCTAAACCAGTTGTAAAAATTATGAAAATGTTTTAGAGCTCATAATTTGTTTTAAAAAATGTAAAACGTTACACATGAATGAATACATCAGTGTGTATATAAGATTATGTACAAGTGTCATGTTTGTGATTTATTTTATGTAAGCAATAGCTTCCGACTTTTAAATCAAAACATACTCATGATTGTATGACATCAATTACTTCATTTAATCAGAAAAACAGTCTGAATGTTATTTTTGTATTTTACTTTCAATTTATTAGAATTAGGCCAATAGCATCTCCTGTGGCATTAAAAGTCCTTACCGGACTTACCGAGCATTAGGACCCAGGGGAGGCTGCCACTACTGCCACTGCACGTACAATTACCATTTACTCTATCACGCATCGAACACGTCATTCTGTACGTGCATTCTCAGATTAAATGCAGTGATCCAAAACAGTCTAGTCATCATTCAGGCAAAACTTCACTTCAAGAATGAGCCACACTGCTGACGTGATCTAATCGCTAGCACACCCTGAGCATATGTGAGTTATTCCTCTTATCGGCAAGACAAATCAGCATAATTGTTCATATTGGCCCAATGCCGATATTTATATTTAAAGCCAAATATTGGCCGATTCCGATATGGGTCAGACGATATTGTGTATCCCTAATCAAAACCATAATGTGTCTACACATTTTATTGTAAATGCAGTGTAGCAGTTGAATAGTTAAAATGTATTGTCAGAGGAAACACATTTGATGTAATGTAATTGGCAGTCTTTCTGCAGAGCACTTGTGATCGGATCACTTAGGAAGTTTGTTAATGCCTGTTATAAACAGGGCCATCATTTTCATTTGGCATTTGTTGAAGAGTAGCATTGTTCTATACCAACATTGGATATGTTTTTAAAAATGTTTCAGATGATGCATTCATCAACCCACAGCTGGCCAAGATCTTCGAACGCGTGCGTCAGAGTGCTGACTTCATGCCCATCAAACAGATGATGGTACCATCAACTTTAACTACAAAATTTCAATGTCTTACATAAAAAAAATAAAAAAAAAACAACTCATAAATTCAGTATCAAAATATTACACGTTTGTTGTGGTTTGATCTATGCAGAAAGCCTTGAATAATGACCTGGGCCCAACCTGGAGGGATAAACTAGAAATGTTTGAGGAAAGACCCTTTGCTGCTGCCTCTATTGGTCAAGTCCATCTGGCCAGGATGAAGGACGGTCGAGAGGTCGCCATGAAAATCCAGGTTGGTTTCAGACAGAGAGTACTATTTTAAACTTCGTGCAACTCAATAATGCTTCAAGGCCATTAAAATGAGTTTAAAGTTAATTTTCAAAGGGACACAAAATAAAAATTCTGTCAATTACTCACCGTCATGTCATTCCCATCATGTAAGACCTACATTCATCTTCAGAACACAAATTAAGATATTTTTAATGAAACCGAGAGCTTTCTGACCCTGCATAGACAGCAACGCAGCTACCACATTCAAGGCCCAAAGGGTAGTAAGGACGTCGTTAAGGTAGTAAAGACATGAGTGTGAGTAATTAATAACAAAGTTTTCATTTTTTGGGTGAACTAGCCCTTTAAGCTGAAGCAGCAGAAGTATATTGTTTTGCTTGTGTTAGCGCATTCCGCACTAACATCACAATCAAAGCTTTCCTCCTATTATGTACCACATAAAATGCCCTTTTTTTACGGTCTTCTAATAGGTTAATTTAGAGCACAGATTGCTTGAAGTTCAAAGAGCAATTACCGCTAACTGCTTTTGCAAACGATATCGACCTGAATGTTTATGATTAGATAACCTAAATCTGGATGTTTCTCATCTCAGATTTTTTTTTTTTTAGTAAAACAAACAGTTTTGAAATGTTCTGAAATTAGCCCCCAAAATGCACTCAACATGGTCAAGGCTGTTTTTCTAGAGAAGTTTTGTTGCGCTTGTTTGTCAGTGTTCCAGTGCTGTTCTTTCACCTGTTGCTCTTACTGGTTTGAACTTGTTATACGAAATGAACTGCTACTGCGTAATATTTCCTGACCCTAATGTAACATATTTTCTTTTTTTTCCCTGCAGTACCCCGGAGTCGCACAGAGCATCAACAGTGATGTGAATAACCTAATGACAGTCCTGAGCATGAGCAACGCCCTTCCTGAAGGTGATGACCTTTTCACTAATGTTTAATGATCTGAATTACGCATACATTCGTTTTTAGGATTGTAGGTAAATAAATTATTGGATGCACATGGATGACGCACGCGTTGCAACGCCTCAGGTTATTTCCCAATTCCACCACTTCATTTACTTCCTATCTGGTTTCTGTCATATAACTACAAACATAAAAGCGCACAAGTCAAATAAAAAGGTCAAATGCTGTCACCTGATGTAGTCTAATACAATATTATATGAAGCAGACATAGATATGCAGGTTGCACATCATCTCCTGTCAAAGTTCCCATGGTCACCCTGAAAATATTTATTTTAGAGACTTTTTTTTTAAAGTATACACTAGTGTACAAAAGTTTGGGTTCGGTATGATTTTAATGTTTTTAAAAGAATCTCGTATGCTCACCAAGGCTGCATTTATTTGATCAAAAATGCAGTAAAAACAGCAATATTGTGAAATAATATTATTATACTTTTTATTTTTTATTATTGTTAAAGTGTCATTTATTCCTATGATGGCAAAACTGCATTTTTAGCAGCCATTATGCCAGTGTTCTATTTATTTTAAAGACTTGCAGTTGCTGTTGGAATTATTCAACCCCCCAGAAACTGCAGTACTTTACTAATACAAACTTTTTTGGAAGATCCAGGATCCTCATCTATCAACAGTTTCACACAAAGTGTAGGATTTACTAACTTGTACTTATACGTAGGAATGTGTTGTGTAAATATAGGCACGACTCTGAGCATGCTTGCGCAGAGAATCTAGTGGTAGAATGGCGATACTACAAAAAAAAAGTGCCGCTGCTTGTTTCCTGTGCCCTTTAATTGCAAATGCTCGATTAGTAATTTTATAGTTCAAGCTAGACATTTGCATAATTGGTGTGAAAAGCTATAAAAGACATTGCAGAAAAAAAAGTGCTTATCTTACTTAGATAATATCTAAAAATAACAAATCAAGATGCATTTACTAGATAAGCAAAAAGATGTAAATAAAAATTCTTAAAACATTATTTTTCTTAACTCACTGGCAGATTGTAAGCAACATTTACTTAAATTATATTTAAAAAAACAAAACAAGACTTGTGTGCTTGTCTAGTACATGCATCATGATTTAAGAATTTTTTTTAGATATTTTGTCTAGACAAAAATAGATAAGCCTTTCTCTTTTTTTTTTTTTTTTTTTTTTTTCTTGTTTTTGGCAGTGCAGCTAGAAAGTCATTTTGAAATGTAGCTATAATGTCATGGCTTATCTCATTTTGCTGGAAGATTTGGTGCAGAGAACGCATTTTTAAAGACTGCACTTATTTGTATAGTAAGAGCACCACTTATACATTCATGTGATTTATAAAGGAAGGTGCTGTCACCATATATGATTCACTGGAGGCGTTTCTGAATGCAAATGACCATGAACGTGAATGAGCATGGTGCTTAAGAGCATGTGAGATTTATCAACAACTGGTGTGCGTAAGAACCGCATGCGCACATTTGATAAATACAGATTTTTTTGTACTTACACACATTCTAAATGTCATTCGTAGGACAAAATTGAGTAAAAGTTGATAAATGAGGGCCCTGGACTTTATAAAAGTTGCATCTAAAATAGTTTACTGGCATATTAAAAGTCTTAATGTAATTATAATGTAATGTTTCTGAGTTTTTCTATTTCACAGTTATTCAACCCCTATTCAACATTGCTGTTTTAAGTCACTTATTTTTATGATAGGGAACAAAATTGTCTTAAAACACAATTAAGCCTTTAGAAACTCTATTAAAAAAAACAGAATTAGCTTGGGGTGTTACAGATCTATACATTTAGCCCATGCACGTGCTGAAGTTGAGTAGCAAATATGGTAAAGGCAACAGAGCTCTCGCAAAAGCTATAGAGAAGCTATAGAGAACAAGTAGTTTTATTATATTAGAAGTGGTACCAGAAAACATTTGAGGGTGTTGAACAAAAAAAAGCACTATATCATAAAATGTTTGATCAGAGCAACTGAGAAAAACCTGCAATGTACAGCAAAGACTTGCAAGATGACTGGACGAAAGGAGGAAAGGAGTATAAGATGAACACAAGACAAGTATGGTCTTCATGTTAAGGCATCTTGCCAAATACCACTCTTGACCAAGAACAAATTGTGGCAAGAATTGTGATGTCTTTTGTGCAAAGACTAAAGCTAATGATCAATGGACTTTCCTGCAGGACAATCATCCCAAAGTATACATTCCAGTCTACTTATGCTTAGTTCAGGGATCAGTCATAGAATGTTCTTAAGTGGCCTGTTCAGTCTCCAGATTTAATTCTCATTGAAAATATTTGGTGCTTTTAAAGAATAAAATATTCTGCACCAAATTTCACTTTTGGGGGTTAAATAATTTTGAACATGAACTTTTAGAGCCAAATTGTTTTTTTTTTTGTGTGTTTTTTTCAATATATTTATCAACTTACATTCTCATAATTACTCAAATGTGTATTAATAAACTTTATCTAATAGTGTACTGATGCGTTTGTTGAATTGGTTACACAAAATTTTGTTCGCAGCAAAATGTCTTGTAGGTCAGGGGGGTTGAATAATTTTGATTGCAACTGTAAAAGTCTTAAATTAAGTTTACAGTACATATGATATAAAGTTATTTATATTATTTTAATATAATATAAAGTGTTGTTTATTCTTATGATGACACAGCTGAATTTTCAGCAGCCATTACTCTGTTCTTCAGTGTCACATTATCCTTCAAAAATCATTTTAATATGCTGATTTGGAGCTCTAAAAACATTTCTTATTTGTATCACTGTTGAAAATGGTTATGCGGCTTAGTATTTTTTTGTGGTACCCATCTTTGATGAATTTAAATATTATAAGAGCATTTATTTGAAAAGCATTTTTTTTTACTGTCGCTTGTGATTTTATTTTTTTATTTATTTATTTTTCATTGCAGTAATAATTTCTTCATAAAAATTGTACGAAGCCCAAATTTTGAAAATTTTTGCAGTCATGTTCGGCTCTATAATATTTTAATTAGGAGTATTTAAACTTATGAAATTGCACTGATTTTGAAACTCTTTCAGTGACCCCATTCTTTCCAAGAACTTAGTGTCAGTGCACTCAGATCTATGTTTAGTGTGTTTCGAACTGAGAACTGGGAGCTCAGGGCATATGTTGGGTCTCAGTGGGCTAATGGATCTTAGACTGCATGCTGACCAATCAGAGTCCTAGAGCCACGCACACGACCTGCGTCATGTTACAGCAGCGTCCACTGCTGCACGATCAATGCCAGTTAAATGTTCAGCTGTCAGAGAAGCCTAATCCTCCAAACATAGACTTTCATTTGAGCTTGTAAATGCCACCACAATGTTGTTGATCCTCGATTTTGCCAGAAGAGGGGAATGGCACAAGCAGATACAAAGATATTTTTATATCTTGACAACCCTTGTAAAAAAACAAGCACACTTTAGCATACTTTTAAAAAGAGAAATTATGCATTTAAATGCAAACTTGTTTTCAGGCACTTAATTGTAATTAAATGTAGTCTACTTTTATATTAAATGCAAATATTTGAACATATGAGTGCTTTTTTGACTCACTTAAAGGGATAGTTCCCCACAAAAATGAAAATTCTGTCATTAATTACTCACACTTGTGTCATTCCAAACTGTAAGACCTTTGTTCATCTTTGGAACACAAATTAAGATATTTTTGATGAAATCCAGGAGCGCTCTGACCCTGCATAGATGGCAACAGATATCCATAATGATTTCTTTACTAACTTTTTGGTCCTTGAATGTGGCAGTTCGTGGATTTGGGTATATTCGCGGGGTGAGTGGGTAATGACAGAATTTTCATTTCTGGGTGAACTATCCCTTTAAGTGGCTCTTTATTTTTCAATTATAATATATTATCTGCAAGTACAATTTATTTTAAATATACTTTTAAGATTTGAAGTACACTACAAGCTTGTACTCAATACGTTTAAGGGCACTTCTTTTTCCACAAGGGAGGTGTAAATTCTGAAGAATTGTGAGTGCCACCTCTTGGTGACTCAAATCATTATTTTTTAATATGAACTAACCTACTGACTCATGTCTGACTGTCTGTGAATATGCAGGTCTGTTCCCGGAGCATTTGATAGATGTGATGCGACGTGAGCTGGCGCTGGAGTGTGATTACATAAGGGAAGCCAAGTGTGCTCGGAAATTCAAGTGAGTTGACAAAACAACCAAGAGACATTTTCCTCACTGCTAATTCAGAGCATCCCCTCATTGTATTTGTTATTCTACCCCACTATAAAATCACGGGCAGGCTGTGGGCTCATAGGCGGCCCACAGGATATTTCAGACTGTCATATGTCTCATATCCAAGCTAAATCTATCCTGTACCATAATGCCTTTGAAAGGAAGGTTTGCACACCTGAAAATAAACACTACAACTGCTCAGAATGATTGTGCACTTCTGTATCCTCATATAACGGCTTCTCTGGAGCGTTGTGGCCTCAGCGCAGGGCTAAAAATAGCCGCTTAGCTTGTAGGCCAGGGAGTGAATGATTTGATCTTAAGGAACAGTTTGCATGCTGACATATTTAAATATAGCACAAATGGAAATAATAAACATTGACAACAAGCCCGTACCCTGTGTTCTGTCCTCTACTGGGACCCTGACTTCACAGGGAGGGTGAAGAATGAAACGCACGGTCCAAGAGAGAGATTTAGTTACGTACATGCCTTCAGGGTGATATGCGTGTCTTTTACTTTTGAGCAAACCACTGAAAGAGTCAGTGTTGAGCAGATAA
This sequence comes from Labeo calbasu, assembly GCA_019740295.1. NCBI lineage: Eukaryota > Metazoa > Chordata > Actinopteri > Cypriniformes > Cyprinidae > Labeo > Labeo calbasu. The sequence goes on from JAHKKF010514973.1 coordinate 11,187, forward strand.
GCTCTTTTCAAAATGATGTAACACTTTTGTTTCCTGCAAGTATTGACTTAGTTTAAACACGTTGTACACACTGCCTTACAGCTGAGGAAATAATCAAACACATTCTTCTAGAGTGTCTTCTCTTTGTCAGGTAGTCCAATCGATTTTATTGAATTTGTTTATTTGGACAGCTGACCTTTAGATGATCTGCGGTTACTGTTGCTAAACTCACAGAATCTGTATTACTTATCTATTTGGATAGTTCCTGTAAAATTGCATTTGAAACTATAAAACTGATCAGTCTTCCATGGAATTGGATTAGAAAAGATTGTCTGAAAACAGTTGCTATTTGGTCAGTATGTTTTTAAGTAAAGCTTTATTAAAACAGTTTACAATGTAGTTATAAAAAACATGAACGTAATATAATAAAGTAAATGGGTAAAAAAATGCAGTTTCATTTGAGTCATCAGACTGTTTACACACCGCAGAAAATCACTTTCTTTTTCAGTATTTTAGTCTTGTTTCCAGTACAAACATCTAAATGTTCTTAAATTTAAGTGAAATGTTAAGTTTTGTTTTTGGAGAAATTTCTCAGAATGAATTGTGGTTTGTTTAAAACAAGAAGAAATTGCTATTAGTAAGAAAAATAAACTTGATTTCCTTTTGAATTAAGTTTATTTTTCAGACCCCATTTGCATGTAACCCTTGACCACAAAACCAGTCATAAGGGTCATTAAAAAAAAAAAGTTCTTAGCAATGCATATTAAAATGCAAAAATTAAGTTTTGAGATGTACTGTAGGATATTTACAAAATATCTTAATGGTACATGATCTTTACTTAATGTCTTAATGATATTTGGCATAAAAGAAAAATTGACAATTTTGACCCTTACAACGTATTTTTGGCTATTGCTACAAATATACCCGTGCTACTTAAGACTGGTTTTGTGGTCCAGGGTCACATATACATTTTTTTTTCCTTATTTTAAGAATAAACCTCACTTAATTTTGATAATTTTTAGGGGGAAAAACAGAGAAACTTACAGTTGCAAGTTACAAAGTCAGAATTGCAAGATATAAACTAAGATATAAAAGTTCTTTTTTTTTTTTTTTCTCGGAATTGTGTGACATGAACTCACAATTGTTAGATTTAAATTCGCAATTCTAAGAAATAAAGTTGCAATTCTGAAAAAAAAAGTCAGGATTGCGAGATGTAAACTTGCATTTGTGAGAAAAAAATTCAGAATTGTGAGTTTATGTCATGCAGTTCCCAGGAAAAAAGTCAAAATTGCGAGATGTAACCTCGTAATTGTGAGAAAGAAGTCAGAATTGTGAGATGAAAACTTGCAATTACTTTTTTGTTTCAGTGGCAGAAACAGGCTTATAGAATATGTTGATTTGAAGAATATTGTAGCAGAAAAAAGTATTGAGAAAGAGAATGACTTTACAGTGCTGAAGTGTGCAGCATAATCTTTAGTTATTACACATTTACTGCCACTGGATTCAGTAAATCTGTATTCAGAGAATGTTGTCACCTTTGATTTAGATCTATAGAAAAGATACAGCCTTGTTACATCGCATCAATATAGTTACTATAGGCACTCCAGTATGAACTTTCCTGTAGTTAGATACATTTTCAAATCGCTACCTTGACTGTATTACAAAGCTGACACCCATTATTGCTTGGCAAGCTGTAATTTAAAGCTGACATACCCAAATTTCAGGCGTCATTGTGGATTTCCTCACACCCAGAGAATAGCATCATTGGTTTTCCCACATCCCTTAGAAGCAGACGTGTGTGTGTGTGTGTGTGTGTGTGTGTGTGTTCATCATCACGTCCTGTCTGTGGTGCACGTGCCGGGTGGCATGCTTATACGTGGATGCTGACTTATGCTCAGTGACTCAGAAGCTTTGTGGTTTTTGGCAGGGAACTTCTGAAAGATCACCCCTTCTTCTACGTGCCAGAGGTAATCGACGAGCTCAGCAGCCAGCACGTCCTCACCACCGAACTGGTTCCTGGATTTCCCTTGGATCAGGCTGATGGACTTTCACAAGAACTAAAAAATGAGGTATTCACCAGTGCTGGTAAAACACTTTTTGCAGTGGATGAAATGACATAAAACCAGACTAGTACATCTACTGGGATATCTGCAGGATTTTTAAAATCAAATTTAAGGCTTTTATGACCTTCACAAATAAAATTAATACCATATGAGTGTGGTAGGGCAGTGTCTGTGGTAACATATTAAACTGTAAACTGACTAAATATAAAAACATGCATCTGATCTACAGTTCAGATACAGGTTTTCACAAAAACAAAGTGCCTGTGCCGCTTTTGGAAACTTTAAAAAGTGCAGAACTCATATTTATTCAGTTTATTTCTATATGGGTCTTTCTGTGCCCAAATTTAAGAACTTTAAAAATTCTAATTTAGACTTTAAGGCATTTAAGACTTTTTATACCCTTAAATTTAAGACTTAAGGACTCGCACAAACCTTATGTGTCATTCTGACCACTAGGTTTAAAATGTAGGCCATCTACAAACATTCAAAACATTTGTTATTGAATTAGTTGCTGTTGTGTTTAAAAACAGTTTTAGCTTATTTTTCTGGTACTTTCAGTTCACTTACCATTATTTACAGTAATTTTGCATTATCACGTTTAGGAAGTTATGCAAGCACATTAAAATGTGGGTGTTGTATCAGGCCACGTTATATTCTATGATGCCACATGATCACATGGTCTCAAACGTGGCTGGCGTTGAAGCCAGTGAGCTTCCTGAAGCATTATCGCCACCTAATGGTGGAAGTGTTTTATTGCATTAGTAGGGCAAAGTGTAAACAAGGTCATGTCCGTACCAAAAAAAGTTAAGGAATGATGTTTATAATACATAAACTGTGTTGACCAAATTATGAATAGAGGAAATTATGCACACTAACATAAATGAAGGCAATAAATGTGACTGAAATTTTTAAACGAACCATACAACTATGATTTAAATGCTCATCAGTTATGTACTTTGTAAACATTGCAATAAAACAGTCTTTTGTTTGGAGTTCAAACTAATTTATGACTTTCTACTAAGTACCACATATGGATTAAAGCATAAATACTGTGGATTTAAAGATGTTTAGTCCAGGTGTAGTAACCATACTTTTTATTTTTGCACAGATCTGTGAGAACATATTGACTTTGTGTCTGAGGGAACTGTTCGAGTTCAGATACATGCAGACGGATCCCAACTGGTCCAATTTCTTTTATGATCCTCAAACCCACAGGGTAAGAAAGAGTGTCACTATCACTGATCTTATTTATTTCTTACTCTGATTTATTTTAACGGTTTAGACACACTTTGCTGAATTTGCTTTAAACCTACTTGAATACTGGCATCTTTGAGGAAGCTGAAATATAAGAGTTTTGATGTATTAAACATTTGTTTTTGGTGATATATAACAGTAATTTAATAAGAAGGGTTATATTGACCTATTAAGATTTTGTTTGCTACCTCGCAAATATATTTTTTGCTATTTTATTTAAAAATTTTCAGAGTATTTTCATACTGATTTCAAAGTTAAGGATTCATTAGTTTGAATATACATTGAACAAAACACTATATTAACATCGTAGTCGTACTTTTGCCCGGATGTTGCAAATATGTCCACTACTATTCAAAAGTAGATGTTTTTAGTTGGTTTATTTATTTATTTTTTTAAAGAAATGGCTAATTTTATTCATCAAAGATGCATTAAATTGATCAAAACTGGCAACAAAGACATTTATAATGTTACAATATATTTCTGTTTTATACAAATAGTGTTATGTATATGTTCTATTATTATTATTATTATTATTATTATTATTATTATTATTATTATTATTATTATTATTATATTAAGTGCTTTTAGCAGCAAATTAGAATGATTTCTGAAGGATCATGTGACACTGAAGACTGGAGTAATGCTCCTGAAAATTCAGCTTTAATATTACATATTAAAATGTATTCAAATACAAAGCAAATTTTTTAAATGATATCAATATTTAACTAATATTTATTATTGTTGTTTTTAATTTAAAAAAAAATCTTTTAAACATTACATTTATTCCATTTTTAATATGTGACCCTGAACCACAAAACCAGTCTTAAGTAGCACGGGGATATTTTTAGCAAATTTAAAAATGACAAAATTAAGTTATTTTTTTCTTCTGATAAATTATCCAAATTAAGTGGGGTTTATTCTTAAAATAAAAAATATATATGTGACCCTGGAGCACAAAACCAGTCTTAAGTAGCACAAGTATATTTGTAGCAATAGGCAAATATACATTGTATGGGTCAAAATTATCGTGCCCAAAAATATTATGCCCAAATCACTAGGATATTAAGTAAAGATCATGTACCCTACCGTAAATATATCAAAACTTAGTTTCTAATTAGTAATACGCATTGCTAAGAACTTTATTTGGACAACTTTAAATGTGATTTTGCATGTCTTGCGTGCCCTTACCAACCCCAAACCTTTGAACTGCAGTGTGTATGTATTTTGTACAGTAAATCAGAAGTAATTAATTTTATTTTATTTTTATTTTTTAATAATTAAGCTGTTCTTCAATCCACAGGTTGCTTTGCTGGACTTTGGTGCAACAAGAGGGTTTGATGAGAATTTCACTGATCTTTATATTGAGGTAAAAAATAAAATTAAAAGTAAAAGTTTATTTTAAAAATAAATATTTTTTTTTCCTAAACTGATTGTTTCTTCCTCTTTAAAACAGATCATCAAGGCTGCAGCAGATGGTGATCGAGAAGGAGTGCTGAAGCGATCCATAGACATGAAGTTCTTGACTGGTTATGAGTCTAAGGTAATAATAAACCAGATATTTTAGTTTTAAGCTGCACATACAAGAAGTTAACACAACATCTACTCATCCAGGCTATGGAAAACGCCCACGTAGATGCGGTGATGATCCTGGGTGAGGCTTTTGCCTCTGAGAAGCCGTTTGATTTCGGGGCACAGAGCACCACGGAGCGCATCCACAACCTCATCCCCGTCATGCTGAAACAGCGCCTCATCCCTCCACCAGAAGAAACCTACTCCCTGCACCGCAAGATGGGCGGCTCCTTCCTCATCTGCTCCCGCCTGAACGCTAAGCTATGTTGCAAAAACATGTTTAACGAGGCCTACAGCAATTACTGGAGCAAGAAGAAAGGACCAAGCCAGTGACAGAGAGGGCTTTTCAAACGAGAGAAACTTGGATAAGCACAAAATGCTCTGGCCAATCACTCGAATGTAAACAAATGGCACTTTTGTCTCGACTGACCCAACCGTACCATCATCATACGTTTGTTTGTTTTTGGCTTTCGTTTTTCCTTTTTGAGTGTGTTAATGGGAAATAATATCCATGATTTATCCATGGTCGTGTGGTGCAAAGATTGCTGTTCAAACGGATGTATCTATGTGGCTACGGAAATTCCTAAAACCGGGAAAGTTACTCGTCAGGCGAGGCGATTGGCTATAGAACAGTTCATAACCAAGCCAACAGTTTTTTTTCCAGGTATGCTGCCGGACTACGTTTCTGAGGACCGTCTTCCTAAATCAGTATATTAACTCTACGTGTATTGTTTGAGAAAGCATTACGATGTTTATTTTTCTTTTTCGGTTTGTGATTTGTGAATATTGCGCACAATATTGGCCAAAGTATGATAAAGGGAAGTTCCTGAAAGAAAAGATCTGCTACAGTCACGTGTTGTTTGTGTAGGTTGGCTACAAGCTTGCTTGTATTAGCTTGTAAAACCACCACAACTACTTTTGTCATAATGCATTTTAAAAAGCTAGGATATTAATAATAATGGGATGAGGTATCACTTCTCTGATGTGTGAGATGTACATGAATTTAAATGTGCCTACATGAAGGTGAGAACTTGAAAGCATTATGGTTTGATATCAGAGCATTGATGGAAAAGGCATTTTTCTAATGTTCCTGCTATTGGATTTCTTACTAAAAATTGTGATAAAATTGTCTGAATATATTAAATTTTTGGAATCAACACTCCAGGTTTAAATGTTTATTAGCAGGCTTGTTGTTTTTGTTTATTCATCTGACCATATGTGACCCCAGACCACAAAACCAGTTATAAGCATCTTTTTTTATTATTGATATTTACACATCATCTGAAAGCTAAATAAATAATGGTTTGTTAGGATTTGGCTGAGATGCAACCATCTGAAAATCTGGAATCTGAAGGTGCAAAAAACTAAATATTGAGAAAATCTCCATTAAAGTTGTCCAAGTGAAGTTCTTAGCAGTGTATATTACTAATGAGAAACTACGTCTTGATATATCTCTGATAGGAAACTTAATATCCTAATGATTTTTGGCATAAAAGAAAAATCGATAGTTTTGACCCATAAAATGTTTTGTTGGCTATTGCTACAAATATACCCATGCTACTTATGACTGGTTTTGTGGTCAAGGGTCACATATGCATGTATACATACACTGAGTTGTCACTATCAACGATTGACAGTTAAAGCATTATATTTTTGGGAACAACACACCAGGCTTAAATTAATGTTAGCAGGCTTGTTTTTTTTTGTTCACTCATATGACCATATAACATTAGTGCATACATTGAATCATAATTTTCAACGATTGACAGTTTGAGGAAAGAACTGGTTTATGACAGACTGAAGTTTGTTAAATGCATCGTCATTTGTTGGACAATTAAAAACACCGTTAAATGTGTCATGGAAGAGCACATTAACATGCTCCACAAGTTTCACTTGAGAAGATGCAGTATTGAAGCTGGGACACGGGAAGTTAACGTTGAAGGTATGGTGCATCGTCACCAGGACTGCTGCTTTATTAGCTGTGAAAATAAAGAAAATGATTTTTGTTTCTAAAGAATAACTTAACATTGGAATTCTAATGTAAATTGACTAGTTCTTTAACCATTAGATGTTTCAGTGAAACTTGTATTATACATTACGTTGCGGGCTATATTGATAACCTTGGCATAAATTAGCTACATTCCTCCAAAATAATATTAAGATGTAATGTGACACTTAGCGGTGTGTTATGTAATGAATTATTACCTGGAATTTTCCTCAGCGCCTCTTCAATGTCAGTTCCGGCTCGTGACACCACAGGACAGAAGGCCAGTATCAACTGACAGTCTGACAATTCACTCTCTTGAACTCCTCTGAGTTGTCCAAAAATTTGCTTGTGAGCTTCCAAGGTTCGACCACACACAAGCAAATGCACTCTGACTTTAGGCACTGCAAAAGAGAAAGGGTGGGTATAAAAAGTAGGAGCCCAAAAACGTGAGACCCCATGGAAATTTCATTTAATTTGACCTGGAATTTTTTTGCATTTTGGTAGATATAGTATCAGGGTAAGTTATGACATAAACTTATTATTAATCGAAATATTTAAGATTTTTAAGATTAAATTTGTAGGTGTTCTTGCTTCCAATGAAGCTCAAGATGCTCTTCAGATCATTGTCAAACATACTTCTGGAGTCCTAATAGTTAAATCGATTTAACTATTTACTCTAATTGTTATGCTAAAAACATACTTCATAATGCTACATTGAAGCAGATTTCAGGACCGCACTGGACACAAAACGCCTCTAAAACCAGAACGAGCTTTGCGATTGACTGTACAAAGAGATTTGGCAAGAAACCTGAGGTATATTTTTACAGACTGCTGAAAGCTACTGAAAAGAGAAGCAAATTAATCGCTGCAATTCAAAGAAACAAGTGGTCTCCAGGCAGCGAAACACGGATTTGCAGTAATCATTTCATGTTAATATGTTGAATTGTGCAGTAAAATCATATCCTATATATTGTATTATAGTATATCATATTGAAAACAAATCAACTAAATATTTATCTTAAATTCAGCATAACTGGATGTTTTAAATAAACACTGACAAAAACTATATACGAGTTTCAACTGGTTAATATGACGATATATATATAACATTGATATAAGTGATCACCGGAGTTTAAACCAACCTATTTTGTATTTACAAAATGAGTTCACAGGCAAATTCGCTTTATTTATTTTCCCCCGGCGTCAAAATCAGACACATATAAGTGTTAGAAAACACGATTTCTGGCTGAATCAATATGCACTGACCACTGGATATTTGTTAAGTTGTTAGGAACAGGAAGTTCAGCAACCTTTAGTTTAAACTGATTATTGTTTGTTTTACTCGCATTTTCGCATATTCCCTGTTAAATCCATTTACGCTGAAGGCTCTTTTGCCACTCAGTCCAGCTGAGGGGGGGTGTCCCGGTGGGAAAGTGACGTCAATGCATACCCTCTATAGCTTTTTGAGTGGGATCTTCCATTTAAAATCGTGCTCCGGGGGTAAATATTACGTTATTGATAAATGATTCAGCAGCCTCCACACATTTTTTCTGTGGTTTAGACAGCATAAATTAGCAGAACATATTCAGTAGTACATTAACGTGCAATCCATGCTGTTGTTTACATCCGAGTATCCCAATATGGCCATGCCTCCAGGTAACTGACCAAACCGTGATGTAAGTGCAAACCCTGTACATGGTTTTGTGCATCCACTCTAAGAGATCTGAATTGTTACTTTTACTCACCAAAAGGGGTCGGCATGGTTGGAGTGTTCATATCTCCTTGGAATGAGTTTGGGACTTTTCGCCTGCTTGGTGTTCTCTCATCATCCCCATACTCCTTTCTAGCGGATACCTCAGTGAGACTGTTCAGTACCTCAATGTATGGTTTTAAAACTGCCTGTGCTGCTTTGAGCTGGTTCTCCACTTCTTGAAAAGCTCGAAGGGATTCCTTCAAAACATCCTGTGCATCACCTAGGGAAAAGTTATAAGACTGCTATGAAATGTTTTTTTTTTTTACAAAGGGGACTCCCTTGGTTCTCTGCTAGAACTAAAAATGATACATTTGTAGGTCATAAGTAACTCACTGCTTTTGTTGTTTTGCATTAAATGCTTCAGCGCTCGGCCAAATGTTTCCGGGCCAGGTTGAAGTGAATCCTTTTAGGAATCAAATAACAAATACAGATGCATACTCAATTATCAAAAATTGAAACAAATACAGTGTTCTGTATGCATGCAATTTGCTCAATTCACATTGCTTTTGGTTTCTGTAGCATGACTGTTTACTGTTAAACATACAGTGACCCCAAAAAGTCACACTTAAATATAATAATATATTTCGACAACTTCTGGTTGTCAAATGTTAGTGAAACCAGTTCATCGTTAATACAATGAAGTACACCTGTGGTTGTTCTGAAAACACACCTGTGTGAACTTCAGCGCACATGGCCTCAACATCTATCCAAAATGGTGATTAGAAGTAATAGAAAGAAATATTTTAAAAATAATATTATTTGTTTGCGTATGACACTAAATAACTACTCTTTTATGAGTGATTTGAGTGTGCAACTATTTTTGAAGAGCCACTGAGATTAATTTCCACCAGCATCTTGACCAAAGACATTACCTTCACTGCTTCTGTGATAAATATCATAATCATCCTTCTGAGCTGAAAGTTCTTAACACCTGGAAAAAGCTCATTCAGATCCTCTCTGGTCAAAGTAAGGATTTGAGCATCATCAATCTTTGCCTCTACAAACAGATGGACATAATATAGCATGTCACACTGCAGGAGCTTAGTTTAATACATTTATATTTACATTTGTCTTGAGGGTGTGATAACATAAATGGCATGAGAAACAGTATTGTCAGGTGACATAGGCCTACATACCATCTAGGACGTTAGACTCAGAGATTGCATTGATTTGTTGTCGAAGATCTCCACCCTTCTTGGAAATATAGAAATAAAGATGCTAGTTAAATGTTACCCCTGACACAATCACTCGTTATTACAGACTTCCTTGCTAGCACATTTCCATAACATTTGAAGCTTCCGTTGTGTATTTTGTATTATTAATATTAGGTAGTAAAGAAAATGTATTAACTTAAATGTTTGTTAATTGTACCTTTTCCTTTGTGGACCCCCATGTAAACGACAATCTGGGAAACCAAGAAGACCCTGTGTTGCTCATTTCTGGCGTATTGAAACCGAAAGTTGATAGTGATAAAACTAAATTGCTTAAATTCGGTATACAGACTGACTCCAGTTCAGTCAAGGCGTATTAACCACAGCAAGGCGTAACAAGAGAGGCGTGCCAAAATCTGATCCAGGACCTGCGGTCTCCAGCGATAGGTTGTTTTGGCCTGAAGACCCGCCCCTTTTTGTGTATTGTGGGAAGAGCGTTTTTCATTGGCTGGTGAGAAAAGGGGGCGTCTTATGTATGAAGTGATTTCGCCGAGAGGACGGTAATGTTATAACTGCTGTTGATTGTTTTGTGAGCATGGAGTGTTGAATATGCCTTTCTAAATTTAAAGTGTGTCGATGTCATACGGATTGTTTGACGGTCGGATTTATCCGCTGAGGGTTTATTTAACGTAGTGCCGTCGTGCCTTATTTTTTGCTGGGAGTGTTAGTGGGCAGTGATGGTGGCATTGGTCTTGAAGACTACAGTTATGCATTGCAATAAAGGTGCATGTAGGGCTGCATGCAGCTTATGTGTGCAAATGCAGTGGTTTGCATGTGTTTAAATTTCAAATGCTTATCCTTAGTGCAACAGCATCTGTTTGAGGGACACTGGATTAATGAAATACTTCAATTCCACACAGGAGCTTACCTATATGTGACTGCTTTTGATTATGAGGAAATAATCATGTAATATAGATAGTAATGGATTCCTATCTATGCTTCTCTGTATCTATCACAGATTTGTGTGGGATGGGATCATGGATCAGACCCAGGATAACATGTCTGCCACATGTGTAACGTTACCCAGCAAGAGAAAAATGCCAAAATCAAAACTAAACCCCCAAACATCAGGTAATCTTTATTAATGTGAGAATTATTAAATTTTTTACTTTATAAACTCTAAATGGCTAAAGTGGTTGCATTCCCATATCATGATTACATGATCATATCTGAAATTAAATGTACGTTATTAGTTATTAAATATGTCATTTTTAACAGATGCCATGAAAGATTTGGGTAGAGAGGCTGAAGGTAGTGGACTAAAACCATCCAAAGTAAGACCAAGCATCCTCACCATGATTTATGCATAAATATGCCAGTGTATAAAGTCAAAAGTTTACATACACCTTGCAGAATCTGCAAAATGTTAATTATTTTACCAAAATAAGATGGATCATACAAAAATTGCATGTCATTTTTTATTTAGTACTGACCTGAATAAGATATTAAAATACATTTACATATAGTCCATAGAGAAAATAATAGTCAGATTTATAAGAATGATCCTGTTTAAAAGTTTACATACACTTGGTTCTTAATACTGTGTTGTTACCTGAATGATCCACAGCTGTTTTTTTTGAGTCCCTTGTTGTCCTGAACAGTTAAACTGCTGTTCATCATAAAAATCCTTCAGGTCCCATAAATTCTTTTGTGTATTTGAAGTATCTTCTTTTGCTTCTGAAGGGCAGTACTACATGGAGAAATATGATCATTTGAACCTTCTGTAATAGTTGCATATGAGTCCCTCAGTTGTTCTCAGATGGATCTCAGAATCATACAGTCATTGTTGGAAAGGGTTCAAATACAAAAGAATGCTGAAAAACCAAAAAACAGCTGTGGATGATTCAGGTAACAACACAGTATCAAGAATCAAGCGTGTGTAAACTTTTAAACGGGGTCATTTTTTATAAATTCAACTATTATTTTTTCTAGTGGACCTTTAAACATCTTTTATGTGAAATATCTTTTTCAGATCAGTATTAAATAAAAAATAACATGCATTTTGTATGATCCCTCTTATTTGGTAAAATAATGAACGTTTTGCAGATTTAAGGTGTATGTAAACTTTTGACTTTTAACTGTGTAGAATATATTTAGGTATTTAATAATTGAGACCAATTTTGTTACTGTGTTTTTGTTACTGATTTCAGAAGGAGGGGACAAGCTCTCAGAAAATAAAGAGGACTTACACAAGAAAAAAGTGAGTTTTGTGTTTGTGTGGCAATGTCTTTCAGTCACAAAATGTGAACTGCATTTAACAGATTTTAATGATTTTGTTTAACCTCAGAAACATTTGAAAAATGTATTCCCCTTAACTACTAACGTATTGCACAGTATACTGAATTAATTATGGTGTCAAAACATCATGTCTTGAGGTACCATGATCTCCAGCCTGTTATTATGAGACCTATGGAGGATTCAGACCATGGGTCATCTTGCAGTTCAGTGATAACATCTACTCTGGTCAATGGTTCGGAAAGCCAGTATATGCACACTGACCACACCAGCAGAGTGATGGAAAAAGCCGGTGGATCCAGTTCGGACACGTTACTAGAGACGGGTAAGTACAGACTTAAATGTACTTAAGTAGAATAAATTGATATGACATTTTAGATAACTTGTGCAACTTTTGGACATTTTTATGCTGCAGATTTTAAGCTGAAGAAGAAGCAAAAAATGGAGGAAACTGACCAGCCCTCTTTAAAAAAGTACATTGAGGAAGTAAAACAAACAGGTATGCAATTCTTATCATTTTCTTCAATAATCCAAATGATACAACATGAAAAGTACAGACTGCATCTTTTTTCTTTTTAACAGTACCTGTTATAGTTCCTGTTGCTCAGTTCACTCAGAGAAATCAGATAATGGACAGCACACAGGAGCAGAAATCATCTCAGCACGCCAAGAAGGAGTCACCTGTTTATCCACCAGGTAAACGAGACCTGGTGACTAAATGAAAACTGCACAAGTATTCATACTTTATATTTTGTGTTTTTTTTTTTTTTTTTTTACAGGAAGTCAGGAGGAAAAATGGCAGCTTCAGATTTTGGCAAAGGGTAGAGTAAGCTGTCCAAAATGCAAAAGTGTTGGAAGAAAGACAGTGGATGGGTTAAAGAAACACCTGGAAACATGCAAACTGGTATGTGCACATGACATTTTGTAGAAATGTAGCATTGTTTTTTTTAGCAGTTGTTTGAGCTCTGGACCTGATTTTGTTTTTGTTCTTTGGGTAGAATCCTTTTACATGTCCACACTGTGGGAAACAATTGAAAACTTCAACTGGAATGAAGTACCACCTCATGGCTGACCATAACAACTTGGTTAGGTTTTTCCTTTTCTAGTGATATTGACAGTGAAAATGATGGTACTGATGCAAAGATTATTTTCTTGTTTGTTTTTTCAGCCCATCCCAGATACTGGGAATGACCTAGTTGACCAAGCAGTGAAGGAGAAATTACGAAAAGTATTGAAGAGGATGGGCAAATTAAAATGTTCAAAAGAGGTGTGGTCGTTTATCTATATAAAAAATGAAAAAAAAAAAAAAAGAAATATTAGTACCAAACAAGAAAATAAAAATAAAAACACTACCGTTCAAAAGTTTTGTGGTCAATTAGATTTACGAAAAAAAATTGTATTCAGCAAAGATTCATTAAATTTATCAAAAATGATATAAAATAATCCTAAAACAAACTGTATCACAGTTTCCACAAATATATTAAGCAGAAGAACTGTTTTCAACATTTATAATAATAAGAAATGTTTCTTGAGCACCAAGTTGGCACATTAGAATCATTTCAGAGGGATCATGTGAGTTATTTTAAATTGTAATAGTATTTCACTATATTACTGATTTTACTGTATTTGGTCAAATAAATTCAGATTTTGTAAGCATTTGACTTGTTACAAAATAGTTAAATTTTAAAGACCTCAAACTTTTGAACAGTAGTGTAAAAGTGAAAAATATTAAAAGGTAGATTAATGGAAAATAAATAATAATAGTAAAATTTTAAACAGTGACTGTATTGCATTATAAATGTTTATAACTTAAATATCTTAAAGGAATAGTTCACCAAAAATGAAAATACTCACCCTCATGTCATTTCAAACACGTATAGCATTCGTTCATCTTCGAAACACAAATGTAGATATTTTTGATGAAATCCGAGAGCTTTCTGACACTGCAAAGAAAACAAAAATAACAACTTTAGCGCGCCACAAAGACTGACACAAAGAGTTTGTTGAGAAATTATTGAATAAAGTCATTATTTTTGTTTTTTTTGCACATTACAAGTATTCTAGTAGCTTCATAAAATTAAATTTGAACCACTTATGCCTCGTGGACTATTTTAATCACCTTTCTGGGCCTTGAATGTGGTAGTTGCATTGCTGTCTATACAGCATTTCATCAAAAATATCTTCATTTGTGTTCTGAAGGTCTTACAGGTTCGGAACAACATGAAGGTGAGTAATTAATGAAAAATTTTTCTCTTTTTTTTTTTAATTTTTGGGTGAACTATCCTTTTAAAAGATGCTGAATGGTTTGTGTTTAGGGTTGCACTGGAAGTTTCACTAGTATAATGGGTTATGTGTACCACATGAAGAAATGCGGCAAAGAGGCATCAGAGCTGGAGAAGCTCTTAATGAACTGCAAACACTGTGGAAAAGCATATCGTTCCAGAGCGGGCCTGGAGTACCACCTCAAGAACGAACACACTCCAGTGAGTCCTCCTCTTCATGATTCAATAAACATTTACCTAATGTTTTGATGTAACAGATTCAGGCTGTTGTTGTTTTCATGAATGAACGGTTACAATTCTGCAATCTGTTGTTTTAGACGACCCAAGAAAGTGAAGTAGAAGAGGTGAAGACACAGAAAGAGCCCATCCCAGAGCGGACACAGAGCGGACGGGCCAAGCGCGTGTCGGCGCAGGTGGCCGTGTTCCACCTGAGGGAGATCGCCAGTGAGGAGCTGCTGAAGGAATGGCCCAAAAGAAAAGTGCAGCGAGACCTGGTACCAGACGACAGGAAGGTGCTGCAAAACATGCAAATGTCAAACTGTGTCAACATGTTGTAATTGCAGGGCTGTGAAGAAGTCAGAACCTGTGTGTGGCTATTTTTGGTAAGGCTGCATCACCTTGCATACTTAGATTTTCATTATATGTATTGATGATGGTTGGAATCTTCAAATTTCATGGATTCACTAAAAGGTTTTAGTTTCACTTTTTGAGAACTGTGAATGAATCATCAATCTTTTATGAATTTTATACCCATTTATGGTGTTTTTGTGTCCGTGTAGCTGAAGTATTCTCGTCCAGGGTTGCCAGCCTTTAGCCAGGAGACTCTACGGAAGTGGAAGAATGAAGTCAAACTGCATAAAAAAGTGCAGTGTCCAAACAAGGTGTGAACATTTTGCATAAACTGTTGTCCCAGGTGTTTTCAACATTGTGTTTGAGCTTAAAGGGCCATTCATTAATGTTTTCTGTATGTTTTTTCAGCGAGTTAATGGTTTGCTGAACTAAATGTGTAATGACCGTCTTTGTTGTCAAATTAGGGATGTAATTGCTTCTATACCAGCGTATCTGGCCTGAAGGCTCATCTTGGGCTATGTACCTTGGTAAGGAATAATTTACCTTTCATTTTAAGACATGCAACACACAAAACACAATAAAAGCAGTAATATTGTGATATACACTACCAGTCAAAGGTTTTTGGACAGTAAGATTTTTAATGTTTTTTAAAGAAGTCTCTTCTGCTCACCAAGCCTGCATTTATTTGATCCAAAATACAGCAAAAGCAGTAATATTGTGAAATATTTTTATTGTTTAAAATAACTGCTTTCTGTTTGAATATATTATAAAATGTAATTTATTCATGTGATGAAAGTAAAATTTTCAGCATCATTACTCCAGTCTTGATGATTATAGATTATAGGGGATTATAGAATTTTTATTTTTTATTTTTATTTAGCAAGCATTCTTTAAATTGATCAAAAGTGATGATAAAGACATTTATAATGTTACAAAAGAGTTCTATTTCAGATAAATGCTGTTCTTCTGAACTTTTTATTCATCAAAGAAACCTGAAAAAATTCTACTCAGCTGTTTTCAACATAATACATTTTTGGAGAAGTAAATCAGAATATTAGAATGATTTCTGAAGGATCATGTGACTGGAGTAATGATGCTAAAAATGTATAGGAATAAATTACATTTTAAAATGTATTCAAATAGAAAACAGTTATCTTAATTAGTAAAAATATTTCAAAATGTGACTGTTTTTCTGTATTTGGATCAAATAAATGCAGGCTTGGTGAGCAGAAAAAACTAATTAAAAAAAACTTTAAAAAAAATAAAAATCTTTAAACAATAAATAAAAAAAACTTTTGGCTAGTAGTGTATTATTACAATTTAAAATGTTGAAAATAGTAAATTATTCTGGTGATGGCAAGCTGAATTTTCAGCAGCCATTATTCCAGTCTTTAGTGTCACATGACCCTTCATAAATTATGCTGATTTGGTGCTCAAGAATTATTTTTTATTTTAAACACTGAACAAAATTGTCTGCTTAATATAGAAACTAACACTTTTTAAAGATTCCTTAATAAATATAAATTTTAAAATGATACTATGTATTTGAAGTAGAAACCTTTGTATGGCTATGAATGACTTTACTGTCACTTTTGATCAATTTAACCCTTTAACTGTCACTCCCATTTTTGAACACAGACATAAAAATGCATTATCCATATAATTTTTTATAATTAATGAATTACAAAACGTTTTGTAATATGATTTTGATGTACATTTTCTGTGGTAATGCAATGTCTAATATTTAAATGGCTTTCAAAGGATAAATTTTGAGATTTTAAGTTTTGAACTGATATATAATTTCTTATGAAATCTAAAGCGTGATAGGGAAAAAGGCAACGAAGAAAGTCTTGTGACAAAGGTCAGAACTCATGTTATGATGTAGATTTTTTTAAGCTGCACTCTTAATCTATTACTTTTCCAACATAATTTCTAACACAAAAATATGGTAAAATATCTATTTAGGAGTCTTAGACCTTTCCAACAATGTATAGTTTGTCATAATTTGATTAGGATTTATTTGTAATGTGGTGAAGTAATCTTAGGTGTCCCACTGGGGAGATGGTGAGAGTTAATGCATCCTTTCAGAAGTACAGTATTTATACTAAAACTAAACTATTGCCTTGTTATTGCTCCCTAAATCAATAGGTTTCTTTGGTTCTCTGATATTGATTTTTCTTGTTTAATGCTCATGTTTGGATTTGCTCTGGAACAAGATACAGTTATAAGACGGTAAACCTTTTTTTATTTCTCTGCAGGGAGAATTTGAAACTGGGAAATATAAATGCTTGATATGTAAGAAAGAATTCAACTCTGAAAGTGGAGTCAAGTACCACATTAATTCCATTCATTCTCAGGTAACACAATACTTAATTTTATGTATTCTATGCTCTTTATAGATCATAAAAATATCATTTTTAAATAATAAATATTCTTACTGTTATTATTTTACACAGGATTGGTTTGTCGTTCGATCCAAATCTAAGAGTTCAAAGTTAGATAAACTTAATAAAACTCTGCCAAAGGAAGATTCCGTGAGGTGTCCAGACCTCAGTTTTCCCCAGGTACCCAGCACCTGGCAGGATAGACAGACGTCAGCGGTGCCCATGTCAAGTGGAACAGCAACCCCGGGAAGAGTGGAAACAAAGAGGAAGGAGGGGCAAAACAAACAAAAGGAGAAGGAAAGCAGAGAGGAGAAAGACTGCTATGAGTTCAGCGGCAGTGACAGTCCCAGCAGTAGCAGCAGTAGTGAGAGCTCCAGCAGCGAGTCAGAGGCCGAGGACTCAGCGGCACACACGCATGACAAATGGGCCCTCAGCAGGCCCCTTACAAAGCAAGTGGCTAGCCAGCAACCTGGGTGTGATCCATAAACCAGTCCTCCTTCTTTTCTGAATATGGGGTTTTTCCAGTGTTCACCTCCAAAGATTAAAGTACTACACTATCATTCACTTGTATGTAATGTATATTTCTAGAATTTGCAGATTTGTGCTTCCCTTTTTTATTGACCAGAAGGACTGCATATATTGAAAGGCCACATGCAAACAATGTAAAATGTCTTTGAAAGTAATATCACAATTTGACTTTATTTATTTCATTTTAGGAATAAAATGTGAGCCATGTATATGGAATGTAGTAGAGCGTTTACGTTTATTTTTCTGTAAGCTCATGCTCTGTACCTGTAGTTTCACAGTGGACCTGTGTCCGACTTTATTAAAACAGTTGCATGTAACAATGTTCATGAATGCTGGTATTTTTTTTTGTGATATTAAGTGTGATTCTGACACTACAGAAATTATGCTCTGTAGCAGCTGAATTTGTGATGGTGATCTATGCTGCACTGACCTTTAGTTTGAAGGTACAGTACATAGTGTTTTAAAATAAATGTCCCTGCATGTCAGGGAGAGAAAATGAGTTTGTTAAAGCTTGTTGCATTTCAAAGCAGTTGTCTTGATTTGAATTAAAATCCATGAAATGTGTTTGTCTTCTGAGGTCTTTCTTCATTATATAGTGTTTTGACACAAATTCACATATTTCTTCATGAAAACAATACATGAAATGAAATTTAGATATATATGCAGAAAGTAGAAATAGCTTATAAATGTTAAACGATTAGTCGTCTTTAACGTGGAAAACTTAAACAACATTCGATAAATCGTCAATAAATGTTTATAGTGAGATTGTGGTATTTTTATGTGTTCAGTAATGACAGTTTTGCGTAGTCCTACAGTTTTGAATTCTTGTGAAATCCGTAGCTGGATTTATAAATAATGCTATAAATACAATAGTGCTATAAATAAAAACATTAAAAACACTTTTAATAATAATAACTATTAATAATTTTATTTATTTATAACATTATAATATATTATTGTACATTATATATAGATTTTTTAACAATAAATAAAAACAATAAAAAAAGACAAAAGAAAGGGGGTTAAAAGAAGAGTTCACCCAAAAATGAATATTTTGTCATTATTTACACACCCTTATGTCATTCCAAACCTGTATACATTTCTTTCTTTTGAACACAAAAGTACACAAGTACAAAACCACAACAGCCTCAAAAACAATAAAGGGCATAATACAAGATAGAAAATAAAATAAATAATTACATGATTAACGTAAACCAGAGGGGGGAAATTACACAAGGTTACACACTGAAAGCAATTTTTGACTTTTGATTGATTTTTTGTTTTTTTATGGCCATCAAAGACAAAGCGTAAGAATTAGTCAAACAGAAAAATTGACGGTGCTGGGTTCTATTTATTTGTAAATATGATTATAAAATACTCTACTCTGCTTGACCACATTGATACCACCTCGTGGTCAGGCGGGATCAAGCACAGATTTAAAAACCTCCTTGGCGGCAGTGTTGGACAGAGGGCGGTAGTGAGCAAGCAAGGTCATAAGGCGAGCGTTACAACATGGCGGCGACGGCAAGCTGATAAGTAAAAATGCTTTAGCCGAAGAGTGACGTGGAAATCAGCAAATTTCTGTATAGCGCAACGGAATATTAACGTTTTATTGTAAATCGGCATCGGAGCACATTGTATCTTGCTGGAAATCTGACTGTGGTGAGTGTTTCATTGTATCGAGAGAGTTGGATTCGAACCCGCGTGAATCATCTAGTGTGTGGTTGAAGGAAAGAGTGGACGATCAGTCTGAGCCACTGTTAAAACCCGTCAATTTGGAGAAAAAGCCCATGTCTTTCCTGTGCTGTCCGAGTCTGGTAGCAAGTCATTTGAGACTATTATAAAGTTGTATTGTAGAAGATAACATTACTGGTCTTTAGAAGGAACCTCACTCAAGGCAGTATTTATTTATTTATTTTAAAAAACGTTTTATGCTGACCTGAAGATTTCTACAGCGTAATGTGAAATCTATTTACTTCTTTATTTTGCAGTAGGAGATTTAACTAGGAGATGTTTAGCAAAACTGAGTAAGCTCAATGTGCTATAAACAAGTCGCCTGTCATCGCTACTTTGCGCATGCGTGGATTTACTACTGTACTTTACTACTGAGTTATTCTGTTATCACACTAACAAAACTGTGATAATACCATGGTTTATGGCTTTGTAATACCATGGAAATTATTTGAATTCTGTTTGAAAACACTGTTATTTAGAGGAATATAATGTAATATTTGAGGAGAATACACTTTTGTATTAAAAAAAATCAACTTTTTTCTTTACTTCTAGACTGTGCTGGCAGCAGTTTCTGTGGAAGAAGAGGTATTAATGGCAGCTGCTGCCCTGAAGCTGGGCGAGCAGAAAGGCGAAAAAATGCGTTTGCCATGTGAAAAGGATACAGATGACAAACCAGCACAGATTAACCATGAGGGTAAAGGAGCGACTCAGGATTCAGGTAAAGTTCTTGATTCTTTAGAGTCGCAGAAGATGTCAGAGATGCAAATGGCTTATAAGCATTGTTACATAAATTGCTACAATAATATCATTAAGATACTATTATAGTTTTTAATCAGTTTTTGATATACACTACCAGTCAAAGATTTTTAATTCACCAAGTATGCTTTTATTTGATCCAAAGTACAGCAAAAACAGTACAATTTTGAAATATTTTTACTATTTAAAATAACTGTTTTCTGTTCGAATATATTTTAAAATGTAATTTATTCCAGTGATTTCAAAGCTGAATTTTTAGCATCATAACTCCAATCACACGATCCTTCAGAAATCATTCTAATATTATGATTTGCTGCTCAAAAAACATTTATTATTATTATTATTATTATTATTATTATTATTATTATTATATACAGTACTGTGCAAAAGTTTTAGGTCACTAGTATTTTCACCAGCTAAAAAATGGTTTAAAGTAAGTTATTTCTATCTTTTACTGTAGTGTGTCAGTAAACAATATCGGTTTACATTTCCAAACATTCTGTTTGCCATTAATTGTAATAATCTAGTGAGATTTTTGATTGCACAAGGAGTCTGACAACAGCCAGTGCTCCACACAGAAATCTGATCTCATCATCATCCAGTCTGTCTCTGGAATGACATGAAGAAACAGAAAAACTGAGACAGACTAAATCCAGAAGAACTGTGGCAACATCTCCA
>JAHKKF010514973.1:35112-56814 GCA_019740295.1 Labeo calbasu
CAAAGGATGGTCACATCAAATGCTTATTTATTTTAGTTAATAGAAGTTCTTTGATAAAGAAAATCTATTTATGACATTGTTTTTGACAGCGTCCTCATTTTATGTGCCTAACTGCCTAAAAATTTTAACAGTTTATTATTGTATTATAATTATTATAATTAATGGCAAAATGAATGTTTAGAAATGTAAACTGTTATTTCCTACTGATACACTACAGCAAAAGACCAACTTTAACTGACTTTAAACCATTTTTTAGCTGATGAAAATACTAGTGGCCTAAGACTTCTGCACAGTACTGTATATTCTAGGTATGGAGCTACAAATATATGCTAGGTTTGGAGTGATAGTTGTGACCAAACAGAGCTGTAGATAAAAGCACATATTCATTTTTTGTTGCAAAAAAATTACTACTACTACTATTATTACTAGTGCTTCAGCCTTTCAAAATCCAAATGTCTTGTTTAATTCAATGTGTGTTACTTGTTTCTTTGTAATTGTGAAATTTACTAATGATTTCTGGGTAAAAAATAGTTTCTAAACCATTTTTTCAGTGTACTACCACTAGTAATAAAAGTACACTCTAAAAAATGCTTGGCAACCCAGTACTGGGTAAATATTGGACAGAACTCATGCTGGGTTATTTTGACCAAGTTGGTTGAGTTAAATGTTTTTACCAAACATGCTGGGTTATTTTATTTAAGTCAACTATTTATTTAAAAATGATTATATTGCTGGCTTAAAATGGACTGGAACTACAATATTACAATATTACATACATTTAAACTCATTTAACAAGCATTTAAGACATAAAAAATATAACATTTAAAAGTAGCATTTTAATTTTAGTGTATTCAACCATTCTCTGTAATCGCTTTTTACAGAAATTCTCGTTCCCGAAATGAGCCGGTGAAGGGCTGCTGTTCGGCGAGGTAACTGCGAACTTCAGACCGCGACCTCATGTTTCACTCGTAGCTGAAAGATGCCATGACTAACACCAAAGCTTGCCCATAAATAAACAGTACTGAGATAAGAGAACGTATTTTAATATTTAAATATTAACATATTTTAATATTTTAAAATAATACAATTTACAACACATTAAAGACTTTATAAATGAAATAAAATGGATACAAATCTTTATTTTGCCTAAGAAGTGCACCAGACTGGTGGCGTTGAGAACCTGTCTCTCCTGTAGAGGACTCAAAAAGCACACGCTCTGACTGTAACTCAGCAGCTGGGTTGTTTCATCAGAGACAGGCTCAACCCATCGGTTGGGTAGAAAAATAACCCAGTGTTAAATGACCCAGCAGCTGAGTTACAGAAAAGCATTTGAGGTAAAAATATAAAAAATAACCCAATAAAATGACCCAACAGTCTGAACCCAGCATTTGGGTTAAAAAAATAACCCAGTTTTTTGTGCACCATTTTTTTTAGTAATAATCTTTTTAATAATAACATTGATAATAGCAACTTTACATTAATTCAAAGAATTATAATTATTATTGTTAATAAATAATAATAATAATAATAATAATAACAACAACACATTTTATCCAAGTGAATAATTATTATACATCGTCATTAATTATATTTGTAGTTATTTACTTGTTTTTAAATTATTATTGTTGTTTTAAAAGTTAATGTAATAATAATAATACTAATAATAGTTATTATTATTATTATTATAAACATTTATACCACTATCTTGGAAGATTATAAACTATCTACACAAGGTTATTGGGGTAAAGTGACTAAGGAATGAAGAAAACTGTAATACAAACACATTTGCTGCATTCTGTTCAAAGTAGCATGAGGGATGTTACCTCTTATCTCTTTGAGAGCATTTTTGATTGTTTTCATGGCTCCCAGAATATTTTGTTGTATGAATATCTGAACATGCAGTTTGTCAAAAGAACATACAGAGGCTCTGCTTTTAAACAAACAAACAAACAAACAAACAAAAACGTTTTATTGCAGTTTCTTTTTGTTTTGTTTTGTTTGAGCAAAAAAACAAACAAACACGCCTCATACCATATAACAGAGAAAACGTGGAAAGCCGGAAATTCCATCAATGGTGAGGATGTGCTGTCTCTTAAATAATTGAGAATTCTGTCAATGGCGGAGAAAGAATTAATATCTTTGCCTTCTGACTCTGTAGCTTTCTGTTACCCAAGACGTATTATTATTATATAAAAGAAAAATTTACTGCCATGTTTGCTGGACATCATATATCCACATCTCAGTGAAATCTCTGTCTTTCCAGTTGGAAGTCTCAAAATCAAATGATGTTCAGTAGCATTTTTTTCCATGTAGAAAAAGTTGGAAATTTATACTTTCTAAGATAAAAAGGGAACTGGTGACCATTCCACAGCAGGCTTTTATTTTGCATTTGTGTTCAAAACTGTGCGCAAGCAGATGTTTTCATCTGTTAATTATTACTGTGATATTCTGAGAGAACTCACTTGGTAATAGATAAAAAGCATCTGATGAGAAACACAGGTGTGAAGACATCTGTAGTTATTATTTTACCAATTTCAGTTCATCAGACCAGGATGTGTCCTGACTGAACTCTAGCGAATGGGTCACCCAAGGTGCATATTAAAACCAGGTGTAAACAAGGCCAAAGTGCGTTGTTGTCTCAGCAGTACATTCTCAGATGTAACTGTGGCAGAGCTGCAGTGCACATTGATTTAGATGCTTAGTGGTTCTTTAAATAAAGTCCCACTTTGCAGTCCAGATCCTCCAGAAACGTCCACTGAACAGCCTGTTCCCAACCTTTATAACTTCTATGCTGTTAAACCAATTTGGGAGACAAGCTGCTGAGTCTTGGGGCAGAAACATGAAAAAAAGAGAAGAAGAGCAGAGAAGAACAGAGAGAGGCTGCCTGAGTGAAAAGAGGCCGTTAGGAGTTCCACTCTTCCATGCCAAATGCAGATGCAACTATGTGCATAATGCAACTATGCATGCATATTTATTTATTTATTTATTAATAATAATAAATGAATCAACAAATTTCAGTTTATTTCAGATATTAGTTAAAAATGGCAATTTTTCAAAGCTCCTAAGAATTTAAACAAAAGCTTACTGTGTATCTGTTCACAGAACTGGAAATTCCAAACCTAGTATGTGTTAACACTTTTAACCAAACAGCAAGAAGCTGAAAGAAAGAGAAAGAAAGCATGAGGCAGGATGTTAACTGTGTGGCTTGGAGATGAGTGGGTCAAGGTGAGGTTGGCGTCATGGTGCAGAGTGGCTCCCTGCTGTGCAAGAACATTACATCTCGTCCAAAGAGCTTACTTGCTCCTCACACACTCAACAAATGACAAATGCTTTAGCAACATTGATGTCTTTTGATCTTTTTATTTTTTTTTTTGTTTTGTTTTGTAAACAATGCAAAAGTTTTGAATGTCATATTTGATAAATTTAATGCATCCTTGCGTAATAAATGAATAAATGTATTAATTTCCCTAAAAAAAAAAAGATAAATTAAAAAAAAAAAAAAAATCACTTAAAGCAATTATTTTCTACAAATAAAGCTATATAACTGTATAAATGGTTATAGCACCACAAGACTGTCACAAGATTGTCATAATAAAATATTCTATTCAGAATAAAATTTTATTTAGAGTATTATTTTTGGGGAAAAAATAAAAATAAAATATGACCTTGAATATTTATCTGATTCCCCTCATCACTTTCCTCATTACAGAAAATAGGCCCCCTCTACCTTAGTCACAAATAATCTCCATTTCTATCTCTGTTTTTATTTACTCTGTTGGAGATTATTGAGCAAATCAGTAATAGGGAGACAAGCAGAGAATGAGCACAGACATTCAAAGGAAAGGAGAAGACAGGACTGACTGTAGAGGTCACTTTATTGAAGGAAAAGAGGGGTGAGTAGTGTCCAAATGAAAAAAAAATGTTCACTAGCTAGAAAAAGTAATATTCAGCTTATCTGGTAGGAGAAGGAGAGAGAGAGATGTGCAGAAAACGGAATAAATACTGTAGATAAATGCTAATGGATGCAAAAACACAAAATCAAGCCAAGGAGAGACTGTGTTCTCTCGGTCCTACAAGACATAGATGGAGCAGGCACACATTCATATTTTCCTAGTCCCGGTTTTCTTTAACAGGATTCTTTAACACTGTATGCCAAACCTGAAAAGCCTCTGAAGTTTGCAGGGTAACTATATTTGGATTAGAAAGTCTTATCAGTCCCGTTCACCCTGTAGAAGTTAAATTACTTTAGCTGGGAATAGATTCATTAGGGCTAAATTACATAAGGCCAAAGAAGGTCTAAACCAGCAGTTTCAGTCTGAAACAAAACAGATTTATCATTAGACTTATTATTTTATTGATTTATTTATGTCTGATTTATTTAAGTATTTTATCATTAAATACTGATAATAATATTCCTTATCAAGTATTTATTTATGCAAACAGACCTTGTGTCTTAATTAAAAATATAATTAGCATATAGTTAATATCCATATACTATAGATCAAGTGTACATATCCCATAATCCCTCTTGGTGAAATATTAACTCTGGAAAATTCCCTCTCACTCAGCTCTAGCCATGTATCCTTTAATTATTACACACCGTGGGTACAGCGCTCCGGCTCTTAAAACAAACATAGAAATTAATATTAAAATTTACTCCTGAATATTTTAGTGAACTTCAGTGCATTCCCAGGTTAGAGGATGACAGATTTAGCAGTAGATGCCAGAGATGCTCGAAATGAAAATTCCACTTACAGAGCTCTGTGTCCAAAAGCTTAGTTGTGATACACTTTTATCTTTGTTTGACTATCTTGAGCTTATTTTGTTTCTGAACATATTGCATTCATATACTACAATATGCGGAGTTCTGCTAACAATCTCTGTTAGTCTCTGTGAAGTCGTGAGGGTAGGGCAGCTACCCAACAACAGAAAGGAAGATTTATGATTGTACTATGTAGAGGAGATTCAGCCTTGGATTCAGTGCTTGGCTTGTCATGCCTGTCAAAAGCAATCCAGTTGACCCAAGAGAGTAAAAGCAGATTCTGTAGGAAATTAAACTAAAAAGATGACTAGTGTGTTGCAAATGTCTTTCCAGGAAGTCTTCATCGGCTGCAACATCTTTATAATGTTCTCCATTAGTAGGACTACTATTGCATTGCTGCTGTCCCAGTACTATGGCATCCTGGGGGAACCCAGAAAAAATGTTATATACTTGATTTCATATTCATGGCTGTGAAATGTCTTAGAGGAGCAATTTCCAATCGATTGATTAAATTACATGCAACACTTACCGACAAATGTCTAATCAATTGCTGCATCCCAATTCACACACTAGGCATCCTGAATAATATAGCTGTCACTGCATAACAACAAACATAGTATGCTGAAAATAGTAAACCAGACGTATTCAGGTGATATGCTTTTTTTTCTTTATAAGTCTGCATCTGTGCATATTTATTTGGCTGATATTGGCAGTGCATTCATTTGTAAAAGGAAGTGTTTGTGCTTGTCTTGTTTTCTGTACCCCCACAGCACAAAGTACCTTTCTGATGACAACAAAACAGAATTATGTTTTTTTTGTATGTGTATGCATGCATGTGTGTGCAAATAAAGCAATTCTTACATAAATTGTTATTCAGTTCAGTGCAATCATTTAGGAAAAATAAGGATAAAGTTCTGATGGTGCAGTCCTATAGGTCTAACATAATCTGATGTAATGACATCATTATCACATGGCACAGCTGATTGGTTCTCTCTTGTGTTGGTAGCCAATGAGCTCGCTGCTCAACATTCAAATAATTAGCTAGTGTTTGCTGTGTCAGTTGCAGCGCACTTTAGAAACATCTGAAATCAACATTTAAGGTAAGTGAATGCTCTTTAAATCCATATTACTGTGCATATTTGTAATGTGGGTTTTGTTTCATGTTCATAGCTTTCATGTCTTTTATTTGGTCATAGTCACGGTTCCTGTCTAGTCATGTGGTTCCCTTGCCCTCATGTGATCCTGCTTTTGATTCCTTTGTTCAGTGTGTCATGTTCTGATTGGTTGTCTAAGTCGTGTGTCTTGATTCTCTTTGGTTGTATTGTGTCATGTGACTTGTATTGTTTAGTATTTATAACCCTATTGTTGCCATTGTCTCTTGTCAAGTATTGTTCTCTGTACCCGCTGTTTTGTTGAGTGTATTCATGTCTGTGTTCTTGTTTTGTCAAGTCAAGCCAAGCCATGCCATTTCTGTGTTTATTGTACCTGCTCACTTTTGGGATAAAATAAAGCTGCACTTAGGTTCTCACTACTCTCGCCTCCAGTGGATGATCATTACAATATTGCGTGGTCTTCCTAATTGAATTTAAAAATTAGCAACCGTAAACATGTTTAAATTAAGTGTCATGTTAGCAGTTTACATCGTATGCTGGAGCACAATATTAAGCATATTAGCAGTAGCAGCATTTATCATCTGTGTTTATACAGCTGGAGCAAAACGCTGATCATGTAATCACTGAGGACGCGCCAATAGAAATAAATATAAAAACCGGTTAAATGAAATAAGCATTCTTGTGCATGCATTTCAACTGGGGTTCGCCATATCCAGCGGCGTAATCTCAGTGTTCACATTTGTTATTTGTAAGGTCAATGTTTTTATTAGCTGTGATGAGTGTGTGGTTGAATTCCGCTGCACGCAGTTTCAGAAGCACACATTTATCGCAGTCATATCAATGACACTGGTGCGGGAGAAGGGAAATAAGAGTTATTGCTTAAGATCAATATCTACGGTTGTTGTAGTCCTGAGTGAAGTGCATTACAGGTAGTGTAGTTCAGAGAAATGTGCTTGAGTGATGTGTGCTCTCGCTGTGCTGTAGTGTAGTTCAGAAAATGGAGGAAATTCATTCAAGTCAGTCCACCTGGGTGTTTTTGTGCACTGTAACCCTGACAACTTTTATCTGCACGAAAGAGTAACATGGCATGCATCGGCTAACTTTACCCGTCTCTTCATTGCACAGACATGAATTAATGAGCTGTTACGCTGCCGCTGGGAGTGATGAAGTGGAGAAGGTAACAGTTATCAAATGACTTTAATGATATTTGCTCAGGTGGGTGCTGGGGTCTTATCTATCGGATTGCAACGTATCAATTAAATATTGTTAATTAGCATTACACATCCACGCACGTCCAATTAGAGTTAAGCCAGTTGGCGTGGTAGCCGAGGCACACATAGGCCACTATTGTTAAGCTGGTCGGCAAGGTAGCCAAGGCTCAAATAGTCATAGGCCACTATTGTTAAGGCGGTCTGCAAGGTAGCCAAGGCTCACATAGTCTTTGGCCACTAGTGTTAAGCCGGTCGGCATGGTAGCCCAGGCACACATAGCCATAGGCCACTAGCGTTAAGCCAGTTGGCATGGTAGCCTATTCACGCATAGATAGTAATACATGCGGTTCACATATGTCTTAGATCTGCTTGTTGGGGGGTTGGGGGGTTCTCTGTTCTTGTTTTTGGCTTGTATTGTCCATTTTATGTCTCCTGCTTTGTGGGGGGTTATTTCATATATGTTATATGTGCAGCAGCAGTATTTCTTACATGCTCAGACAGAATGTTGTGGATGTATTGGCAGTCGCAAGTCTCGGTACTTGCTCTGCCACAGAGTAGCAAATCTAGTCCACCAAGACCAAACACATTATTGTTGTACATTATCATGCCAATCCCTCAGAGTGTTGTCATAACAGAAATACATTAATTTTATGCACTGATGCAAAGCTGGATTTTCAGCAGCCATTACTCAAGTGTCACATTATCCTTCATAGACCATTCTATCTAATATGATGCTCAAGAAACATTTATTATCAATGTTGAAAACAGTTTTGCTGCTTAACATTTTTTTTGTGGAAACTTTTTATTTATTTATTTATTTTTTTAATTATTGCATTTACATTTTTGTGAACAGCCTTTTTTTTATAGATATCTTTTGCAATTGTCATATATTCAGTCCCTGTCATTTCGTCCAATCGCAATCAGAAGGCTCCATCACGTTTTCCTCCCGGACTCCTCAGCATAGGAACTGATGACACCCTTACCTGTTTCTTGTCAGTGGACTATTTAAGGAGCACACAAACACACACTGATTGTGAAGTCTTGTATAGCTGTAAGTGGACACCACTGAGCGTTTCCATGTTTACCTTGCCTTGCTTTTGCCTAGCCTTGTTCTTGCCTTGCTTGTGTTTTGGACCTTGGACTGTTTCATTGTCTATTGTTTGCTGCCTGCCTTGACCATTGCCTATTTTTGGATTTCTCTTTGTCTGGTGTTGGATCCTGACTTTTTTGAACCAAGATGGCTGCCAACCCAGAGCCTCTTCCCAAGATGGCCAACACCATAGAGTCTCTTCCCAAAATGGCCTCCACATAAGAGCCTCTTCACAAGATGGCTACCACACCTGAGTCTCAAATTTCATGACTGCCACTCCAGAGCCAAGATGGAACTTTGGTCAAGACAGACAAGATTGATATCCAGTGTTGTGGGGCCACTGCTGATGTCGGTGTGAGTGGCAGGCATCCCGGTGACCTCAGTCCTCTCAAGCCCAGCCATCTTAGTGGTTCTGCCACCTTCCGCTGCCCTTCAGATAATGGTGGCCGCCATTTTGTGTGTCTGGGCTGTACACTTTTCTGACGTGGCAGAGCCTGCTTCAGACCACGAATCCACTCCAGAGCCTGCTTCAGAGCATAAATCCGCTCCAGAGCCCACTCAAGTCCATAAATCTGCTCCAGAGCCTGCGCAAGTCCATGAATCCACTCCAGAGCCCACTCAAGCCATTAAGCTCAGTCCTGTGTTGGCACCAGCCTATGAGTTTCCTGCTTGTCCTGTTTTGACCAAAGTGGTCACAAGTGAACCCTCTACCAGTCCTGTAATGGCTAAAGGGGCCGACTGTGAACTGTAATAGTCTACCCCAGGGGTGCTCAATCCTGTTCCTGGTGATCTCCTTCCTGCAGAATTCAGCTCCAACCCTGATCAAACACACCTGAACCAACTAATTAGGATCTGAAGGTGCACTTGATAATTACAGACAGGCATGTTTGATCAGGGTTGGAACTAAACTCTGCAGGAAGGTAGATCTCCAGGAACAGGGTTGGGCACCCCTTGTCTACCCTATTACAGCCAAGGAGGTCATCACTGAGTTCTCTGTCTGTCCTGTTACAACCAAGGAGGCCATCCCTGAACTCTCTGCCTGTCCCATCACGGCCATGGAAGCTGTCTCTGAGCTCTCAGCCTGTCCAGTAATGGCCATGGAAGCCATCTCTGAGCTCTTCGCTTATCCTGTCAAGTATGGTCAAGGAGGCCGTTCCTGAACTCTCTGTTTATCCTGTCACGGCCAACGATGCCAGCTCTGAACTGTCTTGTACTGTTACGACTGCAGAGGCCGCCATTAACCTTACTGTGCTCTCTGTTCCAGTCCTGCCTGATCCATCTTGGTGGTCTGCAGCTCCATCTGCTCCACTGTGGGGATCTTCTGTCCCGCCTCATTCTCCAGGTCCTCCATTGTTCCACAGTCTGCCACTGCTCAGTGGTCCAGGTCCTCCTTTACACCATGGTCGTCCATTGTCTGGCTCTCTGTTCCTCCTAGTCGTAGATTTAGGACATCTGGAAGCCGTTCCTTCAAGAGGGTGGTTCTGTAATGTATCCAGTCCCCGTCATTCCTCCCACTCGCCAGCAGAAGGCTCCATCATGTTTTCCTCCCGAACTCCATTTCCCAGAATCCTCAGCATAGGAACTGATGACATCCTCACCTGTTTCCTGTCAATGGGCTATTTAAGCAGCTAACAAACACACTCTCATCACAAAGTCTCGTTTAGCTGTAAGTGGACACCACTGAGCATTTTTTCATGTTTACCTTTTCTTCATTTTCCCTAGCCTTGTTCTTGCCTTGTTTTGCCTTACCTGCGTTTTGGATCTTGAACTCTTTTATTTTCCCTTGTGATTGTTTGCTGGCTGCCTTGACCATTGCCTGTTTTTGGATTAGTCTTTGTCACGCCTTAGTGTCGTTTGCTGGTGTTGGAGCCTGCCTGTTTTGACCACAATCTGTTTCTCCTGTCCATTACAGTAATATCTTTACTGTCTTTGTCTCTGTCTTTTACAGTTTAATCTGTCTTTGCTGAATAAAAGTATTATTTATTTGAAAAAAATCTTATTAATCCCAGATATTTGATTACATATTTATTGTGGCTTAACTAAACAGGCTTAATATTTTTGTTCTAATAGTAAGACAAATATTTTTCATAATAGCAATAAAACTTGCTTAAATACTGCAGCATTCTTCTGGTTGAAAATCACTACAGAAAACAACATGGGTCACAATTTTGTGAGGTTCTGCTATGTTGATGAAGAAATATTATTCATGGAATTCTTTTTTAAAGGAAATGTACATTAACAGCTTGTTCGAAAATGTTCTAACAGACTAATTGACTGTAAAAACTCAGTCCTCTGTTATTAAGGTCTTGTGGGTAAGGAATTGTGTGTCCTTGCTGAGATTGCAAAAGACTTCAAACATCACCGCTGCCCGTGGTCTCATATTTGTTCTGCTGTCATTTTTCAAAAATAACAAACCAAGAACATGCCGTTTCTTTCAGCAACATGTCACTGAGTCTTTTGAACTTGTGTCAGGAGTGTTTCAGCTATTTATCCTGATGTTCTGTTCTCATTCTGATGTGGCTGTTTTGAAAGACTTGAAAGATTCCTTTATACTGGCATGTTCTACTTGTACAGCAGTTAATGGCTGAAAATCTAGTTTTGTGTGCACGCTCATACATATACACACTGGGTAAACACCCTGGCATTTAGTCTATAATTAGATTAATGAATTAATAAATCAATTAGTTATAACATTCCAAAGGACAGCCTGTTGAGATCACTGGGATACCACCCTATCATGCATACACTACCACACACATAGAGCTGCAAATAAATACATTAAAAAAGACAGTGAGGGCTTGGCATGCTACAGAATAATGCTTTGATATATGTATGCCATGGTACTAGATGATTACAATATATAGTATGGTATTTATTTCTAACTTAAAGGCATTTCAGAGAAAACCATACTATTAAGATGTTACATATCCATAAAAAAATAGCCGTACATATCTGTCCAAAACGCCATGGCACATGTCCAACAAAATATGGAGCTATATGCAACAACTTGAGACAACACTTTTCCAAGTAAACATTCTGAGAAACAGAGGAAAGAAAGGGAAGATGTGTGTGTGTGTACTTGTTTTTGTTACATTGTGGGGACCAAATGTCCCCACAAGGATAGTAAAACTTGAAATTTGCCTGCGGTCCCCGCAATGTTAAAAAATGATTAAAAATAGTAAATGATGTTTAAAGTGTAACGATGCAAACATGTTTTCTGTAAGGGGTAGGTTTAGGGTTAGTGTTGGGTTAGTGGATAGACAATATTGTTTGGTCAGTATAAAAACTATAGAAGTCTATGGAAAGTCCCCACAATTCACAAAAACAAACATGCGTGTGTATGTGTGTGTCTTTAGGCAGGGATGTTGTGTGTAAAATTTTATGAGCATGACATGCTCCTCTGTTCATGCATAAGAACATTACACAGGTTATACAGCCCCTCTGAACTACTGCTGTGTGTCCAGCCTTATTTGCTCTCACTGTTAATAAAAACAGAACTAGGTGGAGATAGATCAAACTCCTGGGGTCGATATCAGTGTGTGTGCACTGTACGTTTGCAGGAATCTGCGAGACAGCCTGTAAGGACAGCTGCTGTAAATTTTGCAGCTCTTAGCTTCGATATACAGCCCCTGGTATTTTCCAGCTGTGACCGGATCTGATGTTGTGTAGGTGTGTGTGCAGATGTGAGTTCACATGCTGTGCATCAGTCTGTCTTTCATCCGTAAAGAACTTAGACCAGCCTGATTATATTTGATTAATGAGCAAGAAGTGTTCAGTTGTGTTGGAGTATATTTTCTGGCTTTTTCAGCGGGAGCATCCAGGGATACTCTTAATAATTCAATATTTCAGACCTCAGACTACTTGTTAAATTAATATTTTGTAACTCTGAATTAATTAACAGGTTCATTTTTCTCTCTTTGCTTATGTAGACCACACCGCATGGCCAAACAGCAGGTTTATCATTAGTATAAATGAGATGAACTGCCTGCACATTCTCTGCATGACCCTGCTCCCAAAAGGGCTGTGAAGAACAGAATTATGAGTGCTGTGACTCATCGTTTCAGAGAGAGGCGTACGGAGCTAAATATATGGACATAGTGTAAATCCTATAACGACTTCGTAGAGCAGGGTGAATCATTTGAAACACGTCAAGTATGTGTCCTGGTTGTATTTCACACTGAATTTATTCTGTATTGTTTATATTATTTACTCAAGGAAATTAATCAATACTTCTGTTTGTTCATGGGATTTACATGTTATTTTTACTGCATACAATATTGTGCTCTTTTATTTTCTGATTGATTGCATGTCTACATGCAGGTAGAGAAAAATTGAGAGAGGCTGAGAGAGAAGGTGTCTGCCATTTGTGAGTATGCTGGGTGAAGTGATCAGACTCTGCAGTATAATCAGCAAATGTAATGTTAATAGGTCCATTATTATGACCAGTTAAGGAGGAAGTGAATTATAAGAGGGGAAGTGATGCATGTCTGGTATGGTGCCCTGACCATTACAATCAATGCCAATTATAACCTGACATAAAACAGACCACAAAATAACTACACACTTCTCTCACACACTATGTCCTTTAAAATATTCATTCATTCATTCATTCATTCATTCATTCATTCACACATTAATGTTGTATTGCAAATATTTTTGCCAGTCATTTTCATCAATGCAATGCATCCACTGTTCAAGTTAATTCACAGTGTACTTAATGTGTACAGTAAATAACATACTCAGTTGTGTATTCTAATTCAGTTAAAATGGATTCAGCAAATAAGGTTGTGTGTTATATCCCAGTGCCCTAGTAAAAGCAGATCAATATCTCTAACCACTCTCTAATCTTGAATGCAGATCTATCCTTGAAGTGCCTAGTGGATTCCAATACAGCAGCTTTTCTAAATAGCATTAGCAAAAAAAAATGCTAAAGCTTCGTACACCGCCTAGTTTTAGGTACTGATAAGGGTCTTGTCCATTATTGACTGACGATTATCACAGCCTAGAAAAATAATTACACGCATACAAAGATTACACACATATAAGCAAACAAATAGTGTACTATATAGAACTGTATTTGCAGATTTACATAGACAACATATTTGGGCTAGGCCTGTATAACCCAAATAAGTTTTCTGTTTAGTCTGCTTGGTGAAGTTTAATATCACTGCTCTACTTATAATTTGACTCTGCAATGCTGATTTTGATTAAATGTTTGTTTGCTTTGGCTCACAAGTCTTAGGAAACACTAAAATTATATTTACGCATTCATTATTTAGTTCCTCTTACCTGTTTGTCTCATTTATCTCTTCTTTCCCCCAGAGCCATTTTATATTACCTGATTTATTTATTGTTGAGGAATAACCTCACTAAGACAGAACTGGCAGGTTTTCATTATTAATATAGACCTATGTGTATATGTGAGATTGTGGGAATGTATGTGTGGAAGACTGAGAAAAAAAGCAATAAAAAGACAGATGTGATTCATTCCATCTCATGTATTTATATTTTATTATTTTAAAATAAATATTACACATTATAGACTTATATATCAATAATATTGTTTGGCCACGTGTAGTTTTTTGTTTTAGTTAGTTGAATTGTGTTTTCGGGACCATGGACAACACAAGCACAAGCACACTATGGCAGTTCATAGATATGTGCTAGAACCACTGCTGGATCCATAGTTCAAAATAACCAAACACCCAGCAGTATCCCATAAATCCTGCAAAAAAGATATGTGGAATTCTGGGCACTATTTTTGGTTCTGAACTTATATACATTTATATAAACACTGTCCTACAAACCCATTGCCATGAGCTGAATGATGGACTTGAATGCAGCTGTCATTGTCTGGTTATAGCCATGCAACTAAAATATGTCAGTTGCAGCTGCAAATGTACCATTTGTCTCCCAAATGTAACCAAACAGAAATTGTAACCAAACTCCAGCCTGCATTGTTCCAATCTGACATACACTAATAACCAGTCCAAAGAGCTGGAATCAGACCTCATCAGACAAGTTTTTTGTGCACATTACATGTGTGCATTCAAATGCATCCATGTGTTTCCTAAACCCTCAAAATCTCTTCTCATCCACATGGCTTAACAGTGTCTGCTTCATAAGCTTTCCCCAATTAATTAGGATGAATTAAACCCTATTGTGGTAAATACTATTTCAACCACTCCTCTGAAACAAAAAGCTTGATGCTGGTCTGGTATGTTGCTCTGGAATGTAACAGCTGGCTTTATGTGTAGGCATCCTGGTCAAAAGCAACGTATTTGTGTTTAAAATATAAATCTGTTAAAATTAAACCAAATCTTCAGAGTTGCAGGGCAGGCAGAGTGGAAGAATTTAATGGAATGTTAATTTGTTCTTGCTGATTTCCTTACACTTACTTGGCTAGTACATGCATTCAGCGGAAGGCTGACTAAATATATTGCTCATTTGCCTAGTGGAACGTATAGCATAGTCAGGACATCGGAACTTTTCCCAGCAGGCTGGTTAATCCGTGAGCTGCCAAATGTAATTTGTATTTTATTTTGTTTTGTGTTGGCAAAGCTTGTCAAACAATTAAGTATTCTCCTTTTTGTATTAAACACACCTGAACAAGCTAATCAAGGTGTTACTGGGCATACTAGAAACTTCCAGGCAGGTGTAAGGCAAGTTGGAGCTAAACTCTGCAGAACAATGGCCCTCCAGTACTGACTTTGGACACCCCTGCACACAGTGGTGGAAACAGCCAAAATTCACTGACTGATCAAATGACAGAAATTAACTTTTCCATTGTAAAGAAATATTTGACTCCTTGAAGTTTTTTTAACCTTTGAAACCATTTTTCTAACTTATGTCTCACGTTAGATTTATTTATTTTTTTCAAAAAATTTTAAATAAACAATAAATTACATTAAAATAATATGACACAATCAGGAAGAATAAGTTACCAGTCAAATGGAATGAGCAACAACAATTCACCTTTGCACAGCACTTTTGTTGATGAAATATAGCACAATCAGACAACAGTGTTCCTAAAATGTAAGTCACTTAATATTAACATTTGTATAAAATCAAAAATGCATAAAACTGTTTTATAAATTAATTTTCACTTTTGCAAACTCCCTTTATAATCATTAAAAAGCTGTCACTTGTCTTAGTTCATCGCGATCTCACAAACTTTTTTTAATTAACAAAGCTCTCTATATTGCATACTGAGTCTGTTATTTACATCGTCAGGGTTTAGACCATTTCATAGCATTGAATGATTTGGTTGTTATGAATGACAAAAACTGCAGTCTGCTTTCACGATCTGTGCTGTGATGAGCAGGAATTGCACCCATAGAGAAGCATTGCTATTGGCTGCAGTCTGCAGGTATTATGGCCAATCACAAAAGGTATTGCGCAGCGAACCATAGACAGAAATATTCTGCTACATTTTAGTCTACATTGCGCTACATTTATGTGCAGAACTGGGATTGTTTTCGGAATTTTTTGAATAGGTAAAATACGTAAATCACTTTAATTTCTAAATAAACCTAACCAGTTGGAATCAAAATTCACTCCCTGGACTCTGTCCCCGCGCGTCCCCCTGCGTCGCCCCATTTCCAGCCCTGTCTGCACCAGTTCATGGGTTCATCTAGTGGTGAATTGTTAAAATTTTGAAGTTTGCAAGTTTGATACAAGATCCAAACCAATGATTTAAAATGAGAGATTTATAAATGTTTTGAAGCTTCATTAAGCAGTGTTTTGAAAGTGACCATCAATACAGCTCACTAGGTTTCAGAACACAGCCATATAGTGGGTCTTCTGTAGGCTGTGTTCCATTTTTCAGTCCCAGTCCATCCCTGTTGTGACTTTATTCACATATTCATGTCTGTTTGTGTGTGTGTATAAACAGAGACTAAGGAAGAAAAATGATACAGACTGTATCCGTATGCCTCACACTTCTGCAGAATTATTATTTCTTTAATTTTTCATTCCTCAAAGAATCTCCAATTATTCTGCATGACTGTGCGTCTTCAACCTCTCCTTCATATGCACTTGCTCACCTTTCTCCTTCTCTCTCTCTGTCTCTCTCTCTCTCTCTCTCTCTCTCTCTCCCTCTCCCCCTCTTATTCCATCCCCTTGTTCACATCCCCCTCCTCTCTCTTTATCCCCTCCCACTCCTTCTCTCATTCGCTCTCCTCCAATCCCTCCTCTCCAATCCCCCCCCATCTCTCTCTGTAGTGAAATGAAGCAGGAGCTGGAAGAAGAGGGCAGTCGTTGTTTGCTTCTGTCTAAGCAGCACAAGTTCAACGAGCACTGCTGCATCCGCTGCTGCTCTCCCTTTACCTTCCTGCTCAACCCCAAGCGCCCGTGTCTGGACTGCCAATACAACGTCTGCAAATCCTGCCGCACCTACAGTCAGAACGAGAGGGGCTACATCTGCGCCGCCTGCCAAAAGAGCAGGTAAGTGCCCTCTGGCATACATGAACACGTGTGTAAATACATATACTGAAGGATAGAGGGGCCATGTCTGTAATTCCTGGTAAATGGACATGTTACAAAATGCACAATGTTATGCAATTACATATGGAGGGAGACAGGGAGACACCACACCTGCTGGTGTACATGACAACACACACATCGTTCAAGCAGATTGCAAGGAGCACATGAAAAATAAAACAAAAAATGTTTGTAGCATGATTTTAAATATAAAATATTTCGTGTAAATATAATTTTCGGTTTTGTGTTTATGAATAGGTGCTTGAGCATTATTGATGGGACTGTGGGGGTACTTCAGACATAATATGTGGTTAAACCCTTTTTCCTCATTGACTTGAACATCTTAAGGAGTTCCCCTGATTTGTAACAACCTGTATTGTGAAAAGCTCTATGCAAATAAAACTAAATTTAAACTAAATTAAACCTAACCCTCAAAATTATTTGGATTTTCATTAATCTGTTATTTAATGTTTATAAAGCTGTTTGCCTCAAGGTGACTGTTGGCTAGTCCCCACAATGAGGATGATTTCAGGTTTTATTGTCCTTGTGGGGACATTTGGTCCCCATATAATGTAGACAAACTAGTAGTGAGAGGTGAAAAAGGTATAAAAAAAAAAGAAAGTACATGTTGAAATTGGCAGTAGTATAGTGAGTGTGTGGAAATGTGAAGCAAGAGGGTGTTCCAGAGTGAATGAAAGCTATTTGTGTATTTTTATGGCAATACTAGTCCATATCAGAAAGTAAATTAATACCAGGCTGACAGTTTTGTTTTTTCAAATGTTATTTTAAATTTTTTATATTTTCAATTTGTATTTATTATTATTGTTATTATTAGCATTTTTTGCATCCTCATTTTAAATATCTGGTGCATTTTTGTCACTTCCATTGGCATTTTTGCCTACAGCCCTGGTTAACATTTTACCCAGATATTTATACAGTGATAACCCTTTTTTTTTTTTTTTTTAAAAAAACCCTGTTCGATTTACTAAATGCTGGCTTTTATAACCGCTGAACATGTACCCAGTCCAATGGAGATTTGACAGCTTTTGTGACTGTGTTAGCGTTTTTCATAAAACGAGACTGGAACGATAGAAGAGAGCAAGAAGGATAAGGAGAGGTTGGACTAGCAAGAGATGGTGAGAATTTCTATAGCATATGTTGATTTATATATATATATATATATATATATATATACATATATATATATATATATGTATGGTCTAAATGTATGTGGGTTGAAAGGATAATCCCCCAAAAATTAATTCTGTCATTATTTATTTACCCTCATGTCATTCCAAACCTTAACTGTGATTCTTAAGAGT
This sequence comes from Labeo calbasu, assembly GCA_019740295.1. Taxonomy (NCBI): domain Eukaryota; kingdom Metazoa; phylum Chordata; class Actinopteri; order Cypriniformes; family Cyprinidae; genus Labeo; species Labeo calbasu. Next base: position 53,091 of record JAHKKF010514973.1, read on the forward strand.
TTCTTCCTTTTATTGGAGTAAAAATAATAGTATACAGGTTTGTAACAACACAAGGGTGAGTACATGATAATAATAATTATTATTATTTTGGATAATTGTCCACTTAAAAGTGTACAGCAGTGTGATTCAGTGGTGTGCAGCACAATATGAGGAAAATCAGGAAAAGACATCCCATCATCCATTGCTGTTTTTCGCTCATACTGTATCTCACTGTCTTATTTGCTGTCTCCCTCTCTCTTCATATCTGTCTTTTTCTCACGTACAATCACTCCATGCTTGAGGCATGGATTCTCCACCAGGATTAATTCCCAGCGAATTTCCTTTCATGTTCTTTCCATAAAATGTTTGCTGTATGAAAAATCAGACTCCCAGATTTCATATTACCAGATATCAACATGCATTTCATGGTAAGAGCAAATAATGATTTCCCTTCTCTTTTGCTTTCCACTCACAAAACTGATTACGCCAACATGGAATTAAATTATGCGTTACGCAAAATTAATGCAGTTATGTAGTCAGATGTGTGTGTGTGTGTGTGTGTGTGTGTGTGTGCGTGTGTGTGTGTGTGTGTATGTGTTTCAAAATTGTTGTCTGTGGTAATATGTTACAGATGATGTCAATTAGAATATTCTTTTAAGTAGATGTATCGTGTATGTGTGTGTGAGAGAGAGAGATGCTGACTCAGATGTTACAGTCACACATCTCCACTCACACTTACACTTAACACATTCAGTAAGACATCACAACAGTGTATGTTCCCTTTCAACCGTTAAAAGAAGTGTGTTTTCATGTTTGTGCATGTTTATGTTTATGCCATTATAAAGTTGAAGTGAGATTGGTCTCTTTGCACTGTCATTAAGTATCACTGCATCTTGTAAGCTCCAGACAGCAACACAGACGTGAGCGTTTGGATGCCTCAACACACAGATGGTGAAATAATGTTGTGTGCATGTGCAGATGGGGCCTGACAGGCGTAATAGGTTGAGGTCTGCTCCAATCATCCAATCTGTGGGTGGGTGTATAAGAAAGATACAAGAAAGCTGTGTAAAGCCAGAGCTGAAGAAGAAATGTCTAGAAAACTTCATGTAACGAAAAGTCTCTCTCACAATAACCTGCATCCATCTGTGAAATTAAACCACTAGATTTCCCATTTGGTTTCAATGTCATATTGAATCTTTGGAATGATTGTGAGTGCCACATTTCTAACAGCTTTTGTAGATGCTGAAAAATGGCATTATATACTACTGTTCAAAAGTTTGGGGTCGGTATGTTGTTGTTGTTATTATCATTTATTATTATTATTATTAGTTTCATCATTATCATCATCATCATCATCATCATTATTGTTATTATTATTTATTAAGTCTCTTACACTCACCAAGGCTGCAATTATTTGATAAAAATTTGATTGAATATTTGATCAATATTGTGAAATATAATTACAATGTAAAATATTTGTTTTCAGTATATTTTAACATGTAATCTATTCCTCCTGGATTTTATTTTAATATGATGGTTTTATTGCTCAAGAGGTAATTCTTATTATTACCAAACAGTTGTAGTGCCTAATATTTTTGTGGAAATGATTTTAATTTATTCAGTATTCTTTGAGGAATATAAGGTTCAAAACATTTGTTTATCATAATTTGAGAATTAAAAAAAAAAAAAAAACTATTGTAAAATGTCTTCATTTTTGATCAAATAAATGCATCCTTGTGGGATAAAAGTATTGTTATTATTTTTTGTTTGTTTGTTTGTTTGTTCATGTTTGAGTTTGATAATGGTACTGTCTTTTTATTTTTAGATTTAAAGGAATTACCTTTATTGTGTAACTCGTCCTGCAACATTGGTGCTGCGGACATGAATATTATTTGAATTATATGACTTTTCTAAGTGATCAGACTAACAGTTTTGCTTGCTGGGTGATATAATGGGCTACCATATCTACAGGCCTTAATATCACAGATTCTTGATAGTGGGTTACTGTGACTTGGGCCAGTATGAATCTAGAACACACTAGCATTGTGGTGGCACCACCCACTCATATTCAGAATATAACATCTAGTTTAAAATCCTAATAATTCATCTTCAGAACGTTACCAGAATGTTTTTTTTTTTTTTGTTGTTTGTTTGTTTTTTTTGTTTTTTACTGTGTACAGCTTTTCAGATGCTTTTAGTGTCCATACACACACAGGGACACGGGGAAATCATAAAGCATCCCATGGATGAGGATGACAGTAATTGAAGAGAGCAGAGCAGTTGACAGAGATGAAGCAGCCTGGAAAGATGTGTTCAGTCAAAATTGAATTATTCGTCTCCTTACTTGACCCTGTCCTGAAGGCTTTTACCTCACATACACTCCTAACATAACTGTGAGTGTGACTAAGTTTGTGACTGCTTCTATGAAGTGCCAAAAATATAGCGGAGGAAAAAAAAAACGGCCTTTATTTGTTATTACAAAAATTTAAAAATCAATATAATATTGCATTAAACTAATGTTTTTACTTGTTCATCTTCTCAGTTTTAATGGGTCCTTAATATCATGTATGTTTGTCATATTGTGTTGGCAGGCTGTAGCTGTACGCTTTATGGCTAATTGTTATTTGTCATTGCACATTTTAGCACCAGCCATGTGCTAATGTATTGTTGTGAACATGTGGCACATATATCATTTCTGTGTTTGTGTCTAAATTATGTTAATGAGGTATAGTGATTCTATGTGTCTTCCTCTCTTAGATACCATATAAGACAATCTTTCAAGTAAATTTGCTCATGAAACACTAATAGTGGCATTTCCTTCATTATCATTAGCATTGATGGCACATTTGTGTTAAATGCCTTTATGTTATATGTTAATGATTTGAGGTAATGGATAGATTAGTGTTAATCTGCCATCTTAATGGATGAGGATTCTCCCTTGTGCTATTAAAAGACATCAGATATACCTGATAATGACTCATTCCTCTTTATTAATTACTTTTTTCTTTAGTATCTGTGCTGGCACTTGTGCTGCTAATAAACACACTTCCTGTACACTCTTAAACTTAAGGGTCTTTACTGGCATCTGAGGTTTCCTGAAGAACCTTTAACATCCATCCAACCTTACCATTGCAGAAAAGGGTGTTTATTGTGGAAGAAGTTTCTCTAGATTATTTCAATTTATTTTTGGAAACTTTGTTTTTAAAGGGGTCATCTGATGCAAAAATCACTTTTACATGTTTTTTGAACATAAATGTGTGTTGGCACACAACCACCCTATAATGATAAAAAAAAAAATAATAATCTTTATAAGTAATGTCCCCTTTTTCAAGTCAGGCCTTTCTCAGCAACTTGTCTGTGTGACGTCAGAACGGCCAATGCCGCTACCACGATAGTTCATTGGCATAGCCGTCTTACCTAGACCCTCCCTGAGTGAGCTGAGTGAGCTGTGAACTGTCCGCCATTGTTTTGTCTCCGGTACAAGGGAAGACAATAATGTCTCCACTTGAGCGATTGAGGTGTTTTGTTTGTTGGATATAATAATCAACATAGCAGTCATCATTTACTCCTGACATCTGAGCCGCTGAAGACACAGAGGATTAATGTTGCTTTAGTTTTACGTGGGTTTCACACTGCATGCGTAAGCGGCGCGTGCGCAGCACGTAAGCAGAGCAGAAGCAGCGCGCAGCCATTTTGCTTTCACACCGGCAGCGTTTGCAGCGCGCACCTGAACCGCGTCTTTTGT
>JAHKKF010514977.1:0-14002 GCA_019740295.1 Labeo calbasu
TGAGAAAACATTACAGTATAAAGCGCATAATATTACGATAATAGCGTGTTTCATTCTCGCTGGAACGCGCTGCTGGCGTATCATATCTTTGCAAACAGTGTGCGCAGATGTATGCAAATACATATTTGACAGGCAGGCTGCACAGCCTATTGTAACATTCGGATAGAACATTTTGACTGGATGAACATTTATGGTCCTACGCCTTCCGCAGACTATATGAATATATATAAATAAATTTAGACCACTTAACTTAGTGATTGCTATCGGGATGTGAGCATAACAAAAAAATGTTTCTGAAGACAATCACCTATTGCACCTTTTAAATTATGATTAATCCCTAATCTAAATACTTGTTTTGTCATAAAATGACAGAAATAAATAATTAATTAAACAAAAAAAATTGCAAAACATAAGAAAAGTGCAGAGTATATTAAGCTCTGCGTATCTTTCAAATAAGACCACTTTGGTTTTTAATGTAAATACTTTTTATGAAACATTAAGTTTTAAAACATGTAGTTTTAATATTTGCCATTTTTCATTATCTAGTGTTCGATTCGTCTTGTTTACAAGCAGATGAATGCACGCATGCATCATGATACTCTTGTGAATGCGCAGCAAAAATTGACACAGAAGAGGAAAAACTTGAATAAAGTCACACAAAAAGTGTTCTAGTGGCATCTTAATATTAAGGTTGAACCACTGATGTCACAATAACTATTTTAATGGCATTCTTACCTTTCTGGGCTTGAAAGTGGTAGTTGCATTGCTCTCTATGCAGGTTCAGAAAGCTCTCGAATTTCATCAAAAATGCCTTAATTTGCGTTCTGAAGGTAAACAAAGGTCTTACAGGTTTTGAACAACATGAGGGTGAGTAATTAATGACTGAATTTTAATTTTTGGGTGAACTATCCCTTTAAAAGTGTGAGAAGTTTTCTTTTTTACTATGTTTTTATCCACTTGACAAAAACAAACAAACAAAAATAATTATAATTAATTGTTTTTTTTAGGTTTAAGATTATTCTTGAATTAATTTGGTGTATTTATCAACAGATCATCAGCCATTTCAAACATATGAATCAAAAACAAGTCACAGTCTGTCTCCAGTATGTGCGTTTATTGCAACTAAACATTTTTACTAAAACAGAAAAATGCGACAAATCAAACTACCCTTCCGTAAGAAGATACTGAAGGTACTGGTGGGGAATTCAGATCCGAAAGGGTGTACAAAATGCAATCATACATAATTTTTCCAAAGGTTTATTTAAATAGATAAGAAAATTACTAAAATAACTTACTTCAAATGCGCTATTTAAAAAAGATCACTCAGTTTCAACCTAACCAAACCTGTAGGATTAAATAAGCCATTAAAAGCAGTCCTACTATACAAAACAAACAACATAGAAATGTAATAAAAACCAGTTCTGGTCCAAAAGTGCAAACATGTTTCAAATTATAGGAAAATCAATCAGTCCAGCACAATACAGAGTCACTTCAGCTTGCAAAAATATGTTGCGTACATTTGTTTTAAGATCACTTTTTCCTGTAGCAAGTCCTAGAGCATGATCAGGGCTACCCACTACATCTTAGCTGACAAATGTTAAAAATATATTTTTTTCTGCTAGATTAGTCCTCAAACATAAAGAATCCAGATCTCAGCTCTTTTTAGCCAGAGCAAAATTAGTGGTAAATATAATAAAATAAATCTCACCCATGTGCTCACATCAGCACTTCACCAGTGAGATGACAATTATTATTATTATTTTTTTTTTTTGACCAAGACTACAGTAACCTTCTTATTAATTCTTTAGTCTTCAGTGTTGTTCTTTTAGACTCTGGAATGCGAAGTGGTTTGTTCGTCAAAGTCCTCGATGAATATCTGGAGCTCTAAAGCCGCAGCTCGGTGTCCTCTTTTGGTTCTGGAATATTCGGGAAGGCGATGTGCGCACCTTCGCGCGTCTGACCCAGAGCAGATGCGACAATGTCGACGGCTAGGCTAGTAGTGGCCTCTGTGGCCTCAGGTGTCGCTCCTAGTGTGGGGTTCACTTCAACCACATCCATCACAGAGAGCAAACCTGTGTAGCCCGAAACAAAAATGATTAGCATTAAAGTTTAAGGATTTATTTGATTTCACAAACATTGGGTATGTGTATAGTAGACCTGTACCTGTGTTATGGATCTCCTCAGTTAAATAGATGCCCTCTCTATAAGTCAATCCTCCATTAACCGGAGTTCCTGTGGCGGGAGCCAGGGACGGGTCAAATGCGTCAATGTCAAAGCTCAGGTGGATAGGCCTTTGTTTCCTGTATTCAAACATGCAAGTCAGGTTAAACAACGCCAGTTGTGAACTTGTATGCCCTAATAAAACTATTCCTCCTCACAGAGTTCAATAGCACACAGGAGGACTACATGTAGGATAAACAGCAACATGCAATTTGCTGCTGGTTGTTTACAGAAGCACTACTACTAGTTAAATAACTGTGTATGTTTTTCGCAATATCACTATACCTTGCCAAGAGGTGATCCAATGTGACCTCCATTACCCGCTGAATACCCATTCTGTCAATATCCCGCATGGAGAAGTACTGGATTCCCAGGGTCTTCAGGATTATACTAAGAGAGAGTAATAAAATCAAATTAGTTAGTAAAATAAAAGCAGTGATGCTGTTTTCTCTTTCTACACACTTATATACTTTGTGTTATAGTGGATTCACCATTAAAGGAGAAGTCCACTTCCAGAACAACAATTTACAGATTATGTACTCACCCCCTTTCTTTTTCAGCCGTAAAGAAATTATGTTTTTTGAGGGAAACATTTCTGCATTTTTCTCCATATAATGGACTGGTATGGTGCCCCGATTTTGAATTTCCAAAATGCAGTTTAAATGTGGATTCAAACGATCCCAAATGCGGTTGTAAACGATCCCAACTGAGGAAGAAGGGTCTTATCCAGCGAAACGATCGGTTATTTTCATTAAAAAATATATATAATTTAAACACTTTTTAATCTTCATCGCTCGTCTTGTCTTGCTCTCCCTGAACTCTGTGTATTATGGTTCAAGACAGTTAGTGTATGTCGAAAAACTTCAATCGTATTTTCTCCCTCAACTTTAAAAATAATTTCAAAATCATCCTACATCACTGCAGAAGAACCGACCCAGTCTTTGCAAAGTGAACATGCAAAGATCAAACACTCTTAACAAAATAGGTAAAACAGCGATATAATATGATTTTGATGTTGAGGGAGAACATGACATGTTTTTTTTGCGAAGTTCAACTGTCATGAACCGGAAAAATACAGTTCAGGCAGAGCGAGACCAGATGAGCGTTTGACATTAAAAAGTACATAAACTGTATGAAAATAACCGATCTTTCGCTAGATAAGACCCTTCTTCCTCGGCTCGGATCGTTTACAACTGCACCTTGGAAGTTCTAAATCGGGGCACCATATCAGTCCATTATATGGAGAAAAATCCTAAAATATTTCCCTCAAAAAACATTTCTTTACGGCTGAAGAAAGAAAGACATGATGAGTGGGTGAGTACACAATCTGTCCATTTTTGTTCTGGAAGTAGACGTCTCTTTTAAATTGTGTCTTATTTAGTCAGTCTCATGTTGGCTTCATCATAAATATTTTGATTTGTTCCCTGTTGGCGGTTGCAGGTAATGTCAGTTATATAAATAGCCTATGGATTGTCACAATTGGTGATTTAGTGGGATAGACTTTAGAGAACAGTCAACAGGTGCCAAATCCTGGATGACAGAACATAGTGTTACTTACTGCTCGCCTGGATCCACATCTCTGAGGCCAATGTAGACCAGATCTCTGGCAGACAGGAAAGGCTTCAGCCAGGAAAACCCAGGAACTTCTGGCATCTGCAGGTGAGAAAGCAAAAGATAATGGCTTTAGATGTTTTTTTTTTTTTTTGGAGTCAAACTCATGTCATGTCATGTATGAGTTTTGCTTTCTTTTGAGATAAAAGAATTAAAAACATGTCAGAGATGGCATAATATCAACATTACAATTTACGTCATTTTTTGCGTATGAATGCTAATCACCTTGTCCTGCAGGTCCTTAAGTAAGAATGCTACAGACTGGCCGTGGAGGTTTCCAGAAGGTGAAGTCAGGGGAGTGTTGATATCTGCGTGAGCGTCCACCCATATCAGACACAGGTCAGGGCACTGCTGAGCGTGACCTTCCACCGAACCAATCGCTAGGCTGCAGGGTTGAAAGCATTACAAATGTTAATATTTGATGATTTTGGCCTTTAATAGAACAAATTCAACACAGTCTAAGATTAAACCGATTTTCTAAGATTAAACCGACTAATCAAGATTAAATAATTTTGGATAAAGCTAGCTGGAAAAACAAACAAACAGCTTCTTGAGTCTAAGAGACAAACCTTGACCTTTTAGAAGTGAAGTAATGCAACTGGCCTCAGTTTAGCACCACAACATTTATTTGTGCTTGTGCCAAAACGACATAAATGCACAGACTAGTAGAATAGGTAACTAATTACAAACACTGATATTTTCCATTTGCAAGACTCATAACTACATACCGAGATAAGACTTTGTAAATAAAAGCATGTATTTTTAGCCCAAGCTTTAAAATTCTGTGTACCTATGGTCTCCTCCCAGCATGATGCAGGTGTGTCCCGCTCCCACCGCACCGCTCACAGCTCCCGACAGCAGCTGATTGGCACGTCCGACTGTGCGTGGGAACGGCACGTGCATAAAGTGCTCATCTTTTTCCAGATGCTTGAAGGTCAGGTCTCCAAAATCGTGCACAGCGTAGTCTACAACAAAACAGGACATATTAATAAACTAATGACATGTTAAGGTTTTCTTCACATGAGCATAGGCACACTTTCAGCCTACTCTGACCAAGCACATGCTTATTTCCACGAATTTGATTTGATTGACAGGTTCTGTTACTCTATCCCAGTATGAATCTGACCAAGCCATGTAAGTGTCATATAGAAATGTAGGTAGGAACTCCCATAGGTGGACACTGATGAAGGTCTAAACAGCTGATGGGGCCCTGGATGGCAGAACCAGACCAGCCGAGGTGACTTGAGACAGTGTTAAATTACTTATCAGATTTTAAATGACCAATGATGGACTTGCATACCATCAAGTGGCCTCCTAACAGGAATAGATGTGAGCACTGTGGCCCAGTTAAAGTTTAAGTATGAGATGTTTTTTGATTGAAAACAAGCAAACTATAAGGGCATTACAGGGTTGGCCATGATAGAAACATGAGGGATGGTCATCATAAGCTAAGGATAGAGGTATTGGTTAAGTTTGTTTTGATTTAACTGCATTTGAAGACTTCAAGTTCATTTGCAGTTGTGGCTCGACCAAATTTTTTGATTTTGAAAGCGAGCGTGTTAAATTACAGCTCTCTTTTGTGTAATTATTCTAACACCTTGCCATATGCAAGACATTTACAACCAACAGTTGGTAAAGAGAGCACTACATCTATATTTATTGCATTGGATAGGGTAAGCTCTGATATAGTTTAGTCAAGAATGCTTGCCATATATGGTGCTATGGTTATTTTCAAAACTCCAAACACCTGATGCCAAGCCCCTGTTAAAGTGATGAAACAAATCTTCATCACATAACGTTGTACAAATAATTTCATATATATATATATATATATATATATATATATATATATATATATACACACATACACACATACATATACATATACATATATATATAACGTCCTAAAGTGTCCCAAGAAAATTCCCAATAAAATGTGCAAGATAAATCGGTATGCAAGAGGTAATGAGACAAAATATATATATATACAGCGTCCCATTTTTTTGCGATAATCAGGGAAAATCCTGCACGGCTAAGGNACACACACATACACATACATATACATATAACGTCCTAAAGTGTCCCAAGAAAATTCCCAATAAAATGTGGAAGATAAATCGGTATGCAAGAGGTAATGAGACAAAATATATATATATACAGCGTCCCATTTTTTTGCGATAATCAGGGAAAATCCTGCACGGCTAAGGTGAATCGGGGTCTTCGATGCTGTGTCATTTGTTCATAACCGCCGACGGAAAAAATCTCAGGCTGAAGATAGCAGGAACTATCGCATTACATGGAGAACATGGAGTTACGTAAAGCGATCCTACGCTCGGTACGATGTTTATGTGATTAACAGCTGACTAACTGTAGGCGAGACTGACTGGATGACTTGCACATTCCGAGTCCGACTAGTAACTCTGGAATGTAATGACTCTGAAGCATTTGACTTTAAAGACGAATTGCGCTCTATTTTTATTATCATCATCATTATTATTTGTAATACCAGTAGCCGTAAATCATGTCAAAAATAATATTCTGATAGCAAGTAGATACTAAAATTAAAAATATGTAATGATATCACTCTCTACAGTACCAGCAGTGGCGAGCGTACGCGCCACACGTGTATTTAGTGCGCGTTCGCGACTAGCGGTAACGTGGACGCTCGGGTGTTTTTTACAGTCTATGTCACGGACAGATACAAATTCTGTTAAAATGCTCGTCTTTGTCGTGTATCAGTGTAAACACGGTAGATAATGCAAATAATAATATTATTATTCAGGGGAAACTACAACAGTATAATGTATAATGTAATTTATTCCTTTAATTTCAAAGCATTACTTCAGTCTCATGATCCTTCAGAAATCATTCTAATATTCTGATTTGCCGCTCAAAAAACATTTATTATTATTATTATTATTATTGTTGAAAACAGCTGAATAGAGTTTCTTCAGGTTTCTTTGACGAATAGAACGTTCAGAACAGCGTTTATCTGATATAGAAATCTTTTGTAACATTATGTCTTTATCATCAAAAGTATTAATTTATTAATTAATTATTAATTTTTTTTTAATATTGATAATAATAACAATATTTTTCTGTACAGCAAATCAGCATATTAGAATGATTTCTGAAGGATCATGTGACATTGAATAGTAAAATGTTTCAAATTCACAGCTTTTGCTGTATTTTAGATCAAATAAATGTAGGCTTGGTGAGCAAACAGTAAAAATCTAGGCTTTCGACTGGTAGTGTACATGACTTTCAATGCATGAATGTTTATATCTGAAACAATGAAGCACTGTTTGGTGCTTATATTTTGTTTAATATTCGTTTTTGCTTTTGCATATCGAAAATGACAGTGAAATTTTTTCCTTTCCACCTCATTCTTTCCAGACAGGAAAAATAATGCCGACGACTTCATTGTTTATTTAGTTCATAAGGAATAATTAATTATGGAAACTTGTAAATAAAAACCACGAATGTTCTCCAGTAATTTGAAGCCTCTCGTCCCAAAGCTTTTGTTACAGAGTCGTGGCGGGAACTGCTTTTACATTTACTGGCAGTGTTTAATCAGAAATCCCATGACCTCATCAGGTTCATTTCAGACTAGCCAGGGCGACCCAAAATAACATCTGCCTGTGTTACTCTCCGCTTAACAACTGTTTTCAGGTCCACGTCTTTTTCACATGAGTCTGCACCCCGAGTCAACTCATCTGAAACCTTATCCTCATCTCAACCCCATATAATAGCACAAACATAAAGGCCATTAAGCTTATAACCCCCTCTTGCCTACGTCTCTGCACCCTACTCTTTCCGAGGAATTCTAGAACTTTTTGTCTTCTCACTGCTGAACCTCTGTGATACATCGCTTTTGTTAAGGGGTCAAACGGCAAGACGCAGGGTAGTTAAATGACTAAAAACGTTCCAGAGACACGTTATATAAAAGTTAAAAGCCGCGGTTTTATGTAACTTAGAAAAAGCAGCGCAGTGGACCGCAAAGACTCGTTCTGTGCGAACGGACCCGTGTAACATTTCTAAATCGAACGTTTTTTTGAATAGACGAGTTTGCTAATTACATGCAAATTCCCTACTGCGCCATCCCAACTAAAGTATTTTGTTAATGATAATACCCTATTGTTCTGTGCTGTCACCTCATAGCATCTCTGAATGTGTGAAGGAGCTGCAGTAACTCACGTAACAGTGAGCCTACATACTGTAAATCTACCCCTCCCTTTCTCTCTCACTGCGGCCAGACAACATTTAAAAGTTCTTCACTGACCGAAACTGTTTTATTTAAAGCATTCCAGTCATTAAAATACTATACCCAAAGTATTATTGCTACATGAAAGACTGTAAAGTGTCATTGTGAATTCACTCACGCTGGGCCGTTGGATGATGTAACAGCTAATCCAGCACGCCCTTTGTGATTGTCAGCTGCGAACCCGCCACGAAATTATTTAAAGATATAGGTCACCCCAAAAAACGAAAAATTCACCTTAAATCTGCATGCCTTCTTAACTTAGGTATCTGACAGACAGAAAGACAGTCTCGGTTATCATTCACTTTTAATGCGCGGAAAAATGACGCAATAAAGTAAATGTTGCTTAAGCGGTCTTTGAAGGTTAACGTTACATAAATAATGACACGAATTATATTTGGGTGGAGCTGTCCATCTATGTTCTCCCCAAGTGTTTTTTAGTCTTAAAAGTCTATTAGTCAATTAATCTAGATACAGCTAATGCAAATGATGTACTTACCCAGATTTGAAAGTCTCTCCACCAAACCCGCATCCCGGATGGCTTTGGGTCCATGTTCTACCCCTCTCCTTTTCTGTATGAAAAAACATGTATAAAAAATATCGTCACACCACTGTGTTATACATTTATGTGAGTTGTAATTGTAGTTGTAATAAAAATACATTTCTCACCTGTCCTTTGGAAAACGGAGCTCCCAAAATGGCAACTGAATGCGATCTTTTCTGCTGGCAGGAACTAAACATGGATTTCAATAATCTAGACAGTGGTCCTCTCAAGGCCATGTTGACTCAACTGTTGAGTTCTGAAATTTAAAAAAAAACGCAGCTCAAACGAATAGTCTGTCGCCCGATGTGGCTTTTCACTCTTCTGGCTCAAAGACTGCCTGTTGAATTACAAAGAACGGCCACGACGTTTTTCTTTAAGTCTTCCAGTTAATTCATATTCATGAGCTGGTGAAAAGCGGAAAGTGAAGCTCAAGCTACACGCTTTTGGGTGAAATCTCAAGACCGCCCCCCAAAATCTAACAATCCTCCAGCATCCAATTGTTTGCTATACGGCTTCGCTATGCATTCGCTCAGTGCGGCTTGAACCACGTTTTCGTATTCATAGAGGGGGAAACCTGCGTCACACCCGATGACACACCTTCCTCCCAGCCAATCAGAAGCTCCGCCAGAGTGGGTTTGTTTCGATGAGCGTGGCTGTTGGCGAATGAGATGTGGTGCCTTTTTTGTGGTGTTGGAAATTTCCATCTCTGCACTGTCGACTGACTGCATGTGTTTTTTTGGCTTACCTAATGTCTCGTCAACAAATTCCCATCTTACTTTTTGGAAAACAGATCCAGTGTCCATAGCATGGCTGCATGACTGAATATTTATGTTCTATAGAAATGTCTAGAATACCAGTATGATGAGGAGTGGCAAGTTGTTGACAAAATAAATAGTCCTTAGGCCTAATTTCAATGTTTATACTCACTACAAGCAAATACACAGAGGTGACCCATATACATAACTACATATTCATATATTATGTAGATTTATTGGTTGGTCAGTTTAGTTGTTCATCTAATCACTCATCTGTAATACAGAATATATGTGTGAAGAGTTCAGATGCAAAAGCCCCTAAATCCATCTGATGTGTTTCTTTAAAAGTAGCATTTCTTTCTGGCTACTTTATATAGGTTACTATGTAAGTACTGGTACTTCTGATTGGGCTGAGGCTGGAATGTACCGAGTTTGAAGTACAAGTATTTGATGGACGTATACTGTGTGTCAGGAGCATTCACTCAGTATCATTATCTCATTTTTGACCGAGATGGCTTTTGCATCTGAATTGAGTCCATATTCTCTGCACTTTGGCTCCATCTGGTGGCTATTTTTTAATAGTCTATGGTTTAGACACGTCTATATATACATAACCAGTCAAAAGTTTTTGAACAGTAAGATTTCTCCTCCGCTTACCAAACCTGCATTTATTTGATCCAAAGTACAGCAAAAAAGAGAAATATTTTTACTATTTAAAATAACTGCTTTCTATTTGAATATATTTTAAAATGTAATTTATTCCTATGATTTAAATGCTTAAATAATCAATTAATCATATGGCAAAGTTACATGGACAGATTTTGCATTTAATGTCATGTTGAATTTGTGTTAAGTCAGATTGTCCTTGGTGATGCATAATTTGTGTGGTATTACTGTGCCTTTGAAATAGTTTACTATTTCTGCAAAAAGAAAGTCAGCTGGACGTTTGGTGGCGCTGTAACATTGATGTGATGTTTTGTGGTGTATATCAAAGCATTTCCGGGATACTTTACTCATTGGGTGGAGTGTTAATAGTATTTTACCTCTGCACAAAAAGTAGTCTTCCTCTCGGGGGCGCTTTCGAGCTCAAAAAGCGTGTTCTCACTTCGGTCGCATTCAAATCATGGAATGTTTTGCCTTTCTGTGCACATTCTAAATTAAAAAACGGTGATAAAATAATCAATTAATTTCAGCGGTTTGTTTCTGACCCTCAACCAAAAATGAATAAACACCAAGCGAATGTGATTGTTCCGTCCTTATTTGCGCTGAGTAAAGTATCAGGTATCACGTGACAATGCAGTCAACGTGCTACTTCAGCAACGCCCTTGACAATATTTTAAACTTGAATAATCACACTTTAAACTTTTAATAACCAATGAAGAGACAATACTCAGTGAATACTTGAAAAAAGATAAGAATTATAATTGTAATCCTCATACTAGGTCACTAAGCCCCGCCCACCTGCAGCACAGTTTCATGCTAAATTGCCATTCTTGTCGCTGGCGATTTTTATTTGGGTTTTCTATGGATGCTCTTTATTATCAGAGGAACGCATGACCAAATCAAAGGAGAAATATTAATTATTTTACTGAACGTTGTGTTATATATCCATTCCTGTGACGGATAGGTAGTCTTATTTTTTTCAGCGGCGTTGATACTAAAACCGAATTGGGTGAGTCTTAATCAATAATATAGTAAATACAGAAGAAATATTAATTTCCAGCCGGCCTCCTACTTCTTCTAGTAGGCTACAATGGAGTATAGAGACTTATTGTGGATGCAGTGAATGTTGATGTTGGTCATATTATACCCAGAGTGAATCACAGTTAAGATGACTGTATGGCCAAACGCTTTTTGGGACTGACATAACATCTCTCTGACAGGTCGGTGTATCAGCAGACATGTCATTCCCTCCTCCTCTGAACCAGATAGCCCAGTTGCCCCCTGGCATTTCACCCACGCAGTTTGCTGGGTTTCCCACTACAGGTACGTCATGAACATGAGTGATATGTATATACATATATATTGACAATTATAAGTTCTTAATCTTTGTTTATTTTTGTTTTGCCTCAGCAAGTCCAATAATCCCAGTCCCTGTGGGAATGATGACTCCCTCTCCAGCGGTATGTAAAGAAAAGCTGAAACGTTTGTTTTGGTTTCCTGGGAACAAGAATGTAGTGTTTTGTTTGTTTTGAATATTAACCCTGTTACCATGCTGACACATTTCTTAGAATCATTCCTGCTCATTTTTAATAATAAGCATGTAAGCCTGCTAGTGCTTTGTGTAGCAGCTGAGTGAAACATTTCAAAATCAGATGCATGGAACTGTCAGTCCGGTTGTGTTTATTATGCTCTGTGCAGTTGTACTTCACTGTTTGTTCCTGAAATATGCTGCAGGTATTGGTACAAACTGCAGTGCCAGTAGTTCAGAAACTGACTAGGGACTCCATTGGTGCCCGTAACAAGGACCTAGAGGAAGGTACAGGTACCAGCACAGGGCCGACCACCACAGTGTTTGTGGGAAACATCTCAGAAAAAGCCTCTGACATGTTGGTGCGGCAGTTGCTGGCGGTAAGTGTCTGCGGTAATCTGTGCAGT
The DNA here is from genome assembly GCA_019740295.1 of Labeo calbasu. NCBI lineage: Eukaryota > Metazoa > Chordata > Actinopteri > Cypriniformes > Cyprinidae > Labeo > Labeo calbasu. The sequence continues at coordinate 11,990 of JAHKKF010514977.1, forward strand.
AATATTAATTCTCTGAGACGCAACACCTTTATAGGGTTAGTTCGTCCAAAAATTACAATTCTGTTACCTTTTACTCACTCTTATGTCATTCTTATACAGAGCACATCAAATATGGTAAACAGAAGTTCAAACTTACTTGCTTGACACATGAGAACCAATGAGGATTGTTGTTGTGCTAAATGATGACAGAATTTTAATTTACCTTTCAAGTAACGCATCCATTACTTGACCTGATGTTCATGGGAATGTTTGTGTTCTGTAGTGTTTAGCTCAGGATGTTTTTATGATAAACCGCTTGTTTCAACATGCTGTTACCTCTCGTCTGCAGAAATGTGGTTTAGTCCTCAGTTGGAAAAGAGTCCAGGGAGCTTCTGGAAAACTGCAAGGTATAAAGTAAGACTATAATAATTATATGTGCATAGTGTGTAAGTTTTTTGTAGTCCAGCGTTATTGACAGAGATCTTATAGGTAAGTTCAAGTCCTAATTTTTTACATCTGTCTGCTCTATTTGACCCAATGCTGTGAATTTGATACATTTTTATTTGTGTGTTTGTATGTTTAGCATTTGGTTTTTGTGAATACAAAGAGCCAGAGTCCACGTTGAGAGCTCTCCGACTGCTTCATGAGCTACAAGTGGGTGATAAGAAGTTACTTGTGAAGGTGGATGCAAAGACCAAAGCTCAGCTGGATACGTGGAAGGCCAGTCAAAGGAGACGAAATGGGGTAAACCAAAAAAATAAAGTTTTTTTTTTATTCAGCAAGGACACTTAAAATTAAAACGACAAGCATGATTGAGAACCAAAACAGCATATTAGAATAAAGTCTGAAGGATCATGTTACACTGAAGACTTGAGTAATGGTTGCTGACATCACAGGAATAAATTAAATTTTAAAATACATTAAAGCAGAAAACTGTTCTGGTTGATTGATTGAAAGAGCGTGTTGGAGCACTTTAATCTCAGGTTGTCCTGAGAATGTCCCTGTTTAGAGGAGTTTGTAAACGGTGATAATTGTCACATACAAATACATGTCTCTTATACAGGCTCCTCAGACTGGAGAAGAAGCTAAAGATGAAGAGGAGGAAGAGGTGCTGGACGAGGAGACGAAGCGGCGTGATCAGATGGTGAAAGGTGCCATAGACAGTCTGATCCGGGAATACTCCAGCGAGCTCTCAGCCTCCTCACAGGATGCTGAAGCCCATCAGCGCAAGAAACGTAAAGAGAAGAAGGAGGTATTTTTACTCTTACCATGGCAGCCATACTGAACTTGCAGCCTTGTCATAATTGCTTGTCTGAAATACTGGGACATTTTCCAGAAAATTTTACTTAAAGGAGAAGTTAATTTCCAGAATATACATTTCATGATAATTTACTCACCCCCATGTGATTAAAGATGTTCATGTCTTTCTGTCTTCATTTGCAAAGAAATTAAGGTTTTTGAAGAAAACATTCCAGGATTTTATTTCCGTATAATGGACTTCAGTGGTAGCCAATGGATTGAAGGTCCAAACTGCAATTTCAATACAGCTTCAAAGGGCTTTACATGATCCCAGCCAAGGAATAAGTGTCTTATTTAGCAAAACGGTCATTTTCCAGTGTGTGGTTGGGCTGGTGCCAAACAAGCATTTGTGCTTAAAAAGCATGAAAATGATCTTTTCGCTAGATAAGACACTTATTCCTCGGCTGGGTGTGAAGCTCTTTGAAGCTGCATTGAAACTGTCATTTGGACCTTCAACAAGTGGATCCCCATTGAAGTCCACTATATGGAGAAAAATCCTGAAATGTTTTACTCAAAAACCTTAATTACTTTGTGAATAAAGACAGAAAGACATGATCATTTTGGATCACATGGTGGTGATCTTGTGAACTTCTCCTTCTAATACTCTGTCATTATTTACTCACCCTCATGTTGTTCTAAACCTATATTTATTATTTGCTTACTTTCTCAAAAGATATCATCTGACAGTAAGTTGTCATATGTCTTCGGAAGGTGTGTAATGTAGCATTTAAGTCA
>JAHKKF010514978.1:0-34481 GCA_019740295.1 Labeo calbasu
TGTAGTATTCGTGTATAGAAATATATATATAAATGTTTTGTACATTTTCCAAAATTGCAGTATAAAAGTGAGCCATGATTTTTAACATTTCTTTCTTAATAACCACTAAAATTGTATTGAAAACATATGTCACATGATTTAAAATATATTAGTGGAGTAATGTGTACTGTTTCACTTGTATACTGCACAGTGTTCAATAAGTAGTAAAACATTACTTAATTAAACTATTGTTTTAAACATGTCTGCCAAACACGGTCTCCGTCTGCCATTGGTTAGTCAAAAAGATAGCCCTGCCCCAGTATCACACCATTGGATAAAAAATGGTAACTATTAATAGACTGGTAGATGCTCAATATTTTAAATCACCACAGAGCCACGGGTTTCACTTTATAGGATGAATCACCTTACAATGGCTACTTATAGTTGCATGATAAGCTGGGAAAGGAGATCAGTATTTGAATACTAAAAAAAAGAGAAAACCGTAAATAAGAATAAGCATATGGATTGCAACTAATAATTCTGACATGCCTTCTTGAATTCTAATCTAATCTATTCTGTTTTAAACTGGAAACATTCTTCCAGACTTCAAAGCGGACAACAATTTCCATATTTCCAACTTACAATTCTAGCTGAAGTAAAAATGATGAGCTTTGCATATTAAAAGAGGTTTCAGATTTCCACTTCATATTTATCTTCCTACACTGAAAATGCCCATTCAGCAGACAGATTCTGGCAGTGAGCGCTACTACAGGTGGAAGCAAATCATTCCACTGTCACTTCCTTTGTTGTCTGAGCCAGTCAAATCCGCACAGGGACTTATTTCTCATCTCCTCTGACCCATCTCATTCTCCATCCTTCTCTCTTCTTGTCTTCTCTCGCTCCATCTCGCTTCCCCTCTCGTCTACCCGGTACTCTCATTTGCCTTTCTCCTCTCACTCTGCCAACCTGCATTACCACGCATTAGATCAAATCAAAGAGCAGTGGGGTGGACTGTGCTTTTCACAGGCAATCTCACACACACACACATTCATGTGACTAACACACTCAGTCTGATCTCATGACACAGCTCTCTCTATTTGATCAGTTAGGGCGGGATAAACAAACTTCTTGTTTCAAAGCAAAGCTGACTTGCATTTACTGTATCTTTCATAAATGTTTAAACTTTCCTCAGGATCGGTTCATTTCAAAGTTTAGAAATAATGATTTGCTTTTTATTGCTTTGCATTTCAAATGTTCTCAAACCTCAACGATGCAAATATGATTTTAAAGGTTTAACAATAACCCTGCCATAATGTGTGCAGAGCTCAACAATAAACCATTTTTATTTTAATAGTCACACAATTTTTAACTAGTTAAAAAGATCTCTTTATGGCATTAAAACGCATGACTATGATCAACAAATGTAATATTTTGTGACACAAGCAGCCCATGGTTATTACCTAAAACTAAACTAAAATAAAAAAAATATATATAAATTAAAAATTTATATTTTAATTCAGCTTGTTTGCAAGGCAGCATTATTGTACTAAAATAACTACAATTTAACCTGATTTAAAATTAATAATAACTATACAGACACTTAATAAAAACAACAAAAACAATTACTCAATAAAATCAAAATGCAAACTACAAACTAATTCAAACTCATTATAGTATCTCAAAGATACTAAAATAACACAGAAGCGATTGTTTATCAGGGCACCTTTATTGTTGAGCCCTGTGTTACACGGTTTACCATAAAACCTGAGCAAACAAAACACACACATACAAACAGACAGGTGAAAGGTGTTTGTGACACGACCATTATTACTCACGTCATGTTCGTCGCACACTTTTCATCTTTTCATCAGGTTTTTTACAGACTGTCTAGACAGCGCAAGAGATTTTGCTCATCTGTTCGCGTGTCAGCTTGATTACAGTGACAGACTACAGAATAACAGATTCATATGGCCTTCACTGATGGAGAACTAAATACTCATGCAGATTTTTCATAGGCTTTTTCACCATTTGTGACCCTGGACCACAAAACACTGGATGAGATTTATATATCATCTGAAAGCTGAATAAATAAGCTTTCCATTGATGCAGGGTTTGTTAGGATAGGACAATATTTAACCGAGATACAACTATTTGAAAATCTGAGGGTGCAAAAAAATCTAAATATTGACAAAAAACGTTGTCCAAATGAAGTTCTTAGCAATGCATGTTACTAATCAAAAATTAGTTTATATATATTGACGGTAGGAAATTTACAAAATATCTTAACGGAACATGATCTTTACTTAATATCCTAATGATTTTTGGCAAAAAGGAAAAATCGATCATTTTGACCCATACAATGTATTGTTGGCTATTGCTACAAATATACCCATATTACTTAAGGCTGGTTTTGTGGTCCAGGGTCACATTTTAGCTACTAACCCACATTGTGCATATAAATCACAAATGTATTGTTTCAAATCGTGTCTAACATATTTATTATAACATTTTGTACTGATTTGCAGTAATTGTTTTCTATTGTAAAATGTCCTCACATGCTCGCACACTTAACTCACTCAGAAAGCTTGACAACACTATTTGTTTCAGTTACTGCGCAAATCTCTTTCTCTAACCCCCAACAGCTTGGACAGTTGGTTTAGCATGCACTCTTGCCTATACTGAGTGCTAAGTGGCTTAAAAGCAGGTCTAATCTGTGTAGGAATGACATACAGTAACCTATCGACTGAACGCTTCTATGAAAACGATTGGATTATATAATAACCAATGTGGAGCAACAATGTTGCTTTGCTTCTGAGGGAATTCAATGTTTTGCTTTGTTTTGTTTTTTTACTGACACAAAAACAACATGCATTTCAGCCTTTAAGCCACAAGAGTTTTTTTGAATTATATTTTTCCTTTGTAAACAAATAATAAAAGAGGTCAAACTAAATTATAAGTGATCCTGGACCACAAAACCAGTCGTAAGCAGCATAGGTATGTTTGTAGCAATAGCCAACAATACATTGTATGGGTAAAAATAATCGATTTTTCTTTTGCCAAAAATCATTAGGATTTTAAGTAAAGATCATGTTGCATTTAGATATTTTGTAAATTTCCTACCATAAATATATGAAAACTTAATTTTTGATTAGTAATATGCATTGCTAAGAACTTCATTTGGACGACTTTAAATGCGATTTCCTCAATATTTAGATTTTTTTTTACCCTCAGATTCCAGATTTTTAAATAGTTGTATCTCTGCCAAAAATTGTCCTATCTTAAGCTTATTTGTTCAGCTTTTGGAATGATGTATAAATCTCAATTTCCAAAAACTGACCCTTATCACTGGTTTTGTGGTCCAGGGTCACATATATTATCACACAATAAATAAATAAACCATCCTGAACTAAATTACCAAATTGTAGTCAAAATTAAGCCGTGACTAGCTAGCAAAGCAAACATTGGTTTGTAGTTCATAATACAGTTATATTTCCCAAAAATTACAGAAAAAATATGTATTTCATCATTGTTTTTACATAAACTGACAAGGTTACTACTACAGCTTATCTTGACATTACCAAAAAAAAAAACACAATTTTAAGAACAGAAATACAAACACTAGATTTGCAGATTATGTCCAATTTTAGATTAGATATTTTATTTAGATTTAAATCTAGTCTGCATGTTATTTTTTTTTTTATTCTATGTTACATTTTAGTTTAATTAAACATATTTAACAGTTCTTACAACCAAAACATGGGATTTGGGATTTCATTGGGTGATTCAAATGCTTACAAAGAAAAAAAAATGGTCTTATAGTCTTATAATACATAGTTTTATACTGACAAGTGCAATACTAAACTATTCATATTTTTATCATTCATCCACATCTGCCCTCTGCGCCTGCGCAATGCCATTTAATTCATTGAGGCTAATTTCCAGTTTTGATATTTCATAACACAACGCCGTGATTCAGTCATGATCTCAGCCGGTGTCATCATTAGGCATGGAAACATAACATTAGTGAGTTCGTTTGAGAATTCAGGTCACAGTCAAACGCAATTGAACCGCAGTGATAACTTCATTACGAAAGCCTGAGATTAGTAACTGTATCTACCGGTTGTGTCCATATTGCTAGCTCTTTCCATATTCACGGAGAGGCTTAAAAGTGATGCACCGCCTTGTGCGCATTGTAAACGGACAGCTGGATATACACCGTGTCATTTCTGCTTGTAAAGTACAAAAATGTGTATCGGAAGCAGTGCAGCATTTCGAAATGGAGCAAACCAGACCAACAAGTTGTAGAGAGTGATAGCGTCTCTACTCACGTATCGAGTGATGAGGTTCCGAATGGTGCTGAAATCCATTCTCCAGGTGCGCTGTCTTCGGTTTCTCCTCTGATCTTGTAGAATAGGTACATAAGACGCTAGCTGATCATTGTAGCAGGTCTCTGTTCCATGACTGTCTTCTACTAGGCTTCTAGGCTTGACAACTGACAGTCCTACGCGACTACTGCGATTTTTGTATCTATTGAGCACCTACTGTTACTGTGATGAAGAAGGCTACTATGTAAAGTCCAAACGTTGTCATAGTGACATGCTCCGGTTTCACCTACATACACACTGAATGAGGGAAAAAAACAACAAGCTCTCGTTTTCCAAGGTTTTGCCTTAATAAAGCAAGGGACTGGCCACTTCTTTCTTGTCAAGCGTCCCTCCGGGCTGTTCTCTGGTGTACTGACGTACTCACTCTCCTTCTCGGTGTAGTAGCGCTCTCCCGACTCCCCGTCTGTTAGCGCCGGAACGTCATGAGCCCCGTGAGCGCACGCGCAGTCTTTCAGCTACACCCACCAGCCCACGGGGATTTTTTCAGCCTGCCCTCCGGTCACTCCCCCATCCAGTTACTGCCAATCAATCTCAAGCAACAAACCGGTATAGAGTGATTACATGACCTCCCAAGCAGGTATTAAGGAAGAAAATAGTAAAAATGGTTGGGAAATAGTAGAATAAATAACTATCATGCAAAATCTTAGTTCTTAATCTTAATTAACAATAAAAACAATGAAAACATCTATCTATTACACATTAAAATTTGATTATTATTACGTAATCAAGCTAACAATAATAAATGTCATGTATGTTATATTTTTAAATAATAAAAATGAATAATTTTTGATAATATTATATAATAATTATTCATTTTAATTATTGGGTTGTTATTATGAATTGATGTACTATTAAAATAGTTAAATTGTTTAAATTATTAACCGAATAAATTAAATTATTAACCAATTACCCCTTTACAGCTTTTAGTAAAAATATATATTTTATTAATAATGCAGTCAAATATATATCAGTACAATTAATTAAGCTAACCTACTTCAAATTTATACATTTATAATCATCATCATCATCATCATTATTGCTACATAAAATATCAAAAATAATAATATATAATATTATATAAATATAATAATAATATTACATTATTATTATTATTATTATTATTAAGATAAATTATTGTTAAGAGTTTTTGTTAAAAATGTTTTATTATTATTATCATTATTATTATTATTTATGGACTTGTTTATAGTCCTGTGCACCATTCATACACATATCAAAGCTTACTTTTTTCCCCTTTACAGTTTTTAGTAAAAGACAACATTTTTTGTTATTAATTCATTTAAACAATTAAATAATAATAATAATTATTCATTATAATTACTGAGATAAATAATTGTGGAGTGTTCTATTGATTTTTTATTTTTTATTTTATTATATGATGATGATGATGATTGTTGTTGTTATTGTTATTGTTATTATTTATGGACTTGTTTATAGTCCTGTGCACCATTCATACACGTATCAAAGCTTACTTTTTACCCCTTTACAGTTTTTAGTAAAATACATTTTTGTTATTGATGAATTTAACAATCTAATAATAATAATAATAAATTATAATTACTGAGATAAGTTATTGTGGAGTTTTCTATTCAAATTAGTTTTTTAGTTTACTATATGATTTTTGTTGTTCTTCTTCTTATTATTATTATTATTATCATTATTATTACTGTTATTATTATTATTATTATTTATGGACTTGTTTATGTCCTGTGCACCATTCATACATGTTTCAAAGCTTACTATTTACCCCTTCACAGTTAGTAGTAAAAGACAACATTTTTGTTATTAATAGATTTCAACAAACAAATTTATTATTATTATTATTACTGTTATTATTACTATTATTATTATTCATGTTCGACATGTTTATTATGTTTTACGCTTAGGTAACGTTTGTGGGGAGGAACTTTTGCCGGAGTCTTATTTTATAGCCGGCTGTCTTTTCGCTGCGCACCGCTGTTGTGTTTTCCGTTGACTGTCCGACTGTGGGCGCTTTTCGGCGGGTTCCGTTAAAATGGCGCTCTTGTTGCCAGGAGCTGAACCCCACCAGATGAAAAGCGACAGCGGTTAAAAACGCACCGCGGACTAATTTTGCTCGCACGGAGGGTAATATTATACGTGCACAATGGCGGCGCTTGATCAGAAATCACCCAACGTGCTTCTGCAGAATCTGTGCTGTAAGATCACGGGCAAGAGTGAAGGTAAAGACATACATCTCATTCTGTCACACAGCTGCTAAAACGTCATTAGTATGTTTAGTGATCGACAATGCAGTGAGTTTCGTTAAAAAATGTGGTGTGATATGATATTGTATCTGATGGAGCGTCAGATCAACAGCCATGAGATGCTGTAAGAGGACAGGCTGGGAAAACATCAGGGAGATGCTGAATGAAACAGGGCCCCTGTTTCAAATGGCCCTTCATGTCAATAAAGACCATGATGCTTTAAGTTCAAGCCGTTATATCATATTTTATCAGCTCTTTGGTGCTGTCATATTTCAGCTGTATGCATGAATTAAACTCTTATCTGGAGGAAACGCAACTCAGAGTCCACAAGAGACCTAAATAGATCATAAACAGGCTTTTCACTTTATTGTTGGACATGAGAGACTGTAGAAACAGCAGACATACGATCCCAGAATATGATCCCTGCTTTCAGTTTACAAAAGAGGAGCTAGTGCATGTATGTATAATCAGATGCCAGTTTCACTCTATTGATAGGTAGATCTGTTATTAAAGTGAAATGTGTCATGTGGATGGGTATGAAAATGTGTTTTTGTGTTTCATATTATTGGTACAGCATCAGTTCTTTAGATTCTTTATAATATGGTAATGCGTGCATCTGTTGTTTGTGTATCTTCTGTCATTGTTCTCAGCTGATGTAGCCCATCAGTTCCAGTATGCAGTGCGAGTCATTGGAAGTAATTATGCACCCACAATTGAACGTGATGAGTTTCTGGTGTCTGAGAAGATTAAAAAAGAATGTGAGTAATCTGAAACCTTGTCTTAACTTTATTCAAGAGCAGTTATGCATTTAGGAGGCTCTGGAGAAATGTTGATTGGGGTAGTTCCAATTTAAATTTGCCCAAAACAAATATGAGATTTTATTTTTAAAAGCATATTTTTGTGTCAGTAAGAAATATGTTTATCATTAAACATCTGTGACTCTGGACCACAAAACCAGTCTTAAGTAGCACGGGTAAATTTGTAGCAATAGCCAACAACACATTATATGGGTCAAAATTATCGATTTTTCTTTTATGCCAAAAATCATTAGGATGTTAAGTAAAGATCATGAAGATATTTTGTAGATTTCCTATCATAAATACATCAAAATATATATTAAAAAAATCTTTTTTTGTAGTTGTATAAGCTTATTCAGCTTTCAGATTATTTATAAATCTATAAATGTATAAACCTGGGATGTGATTTTTATCAGATAGCATTTTGAAAGACGTATATAATTATTTTTTTGTGAAATAATATTGTTTGTTATTAAATTATTGTATACAATTCATGAATGTATTCTTATTAAGACAAACATATATTTTATTAATCTTATCTTATCTAAGTCTTATTATTCTTGAGTTTGCCTTGAATGTATGTAGCGTTTAATGCTAAAATGGCATAAAATGGTAAATAAATAAACCGCACAATTTAACAAACACAGAAACAAAACATTACATATCAATTTTGCATTTTGGTTACCGGTCATATAAACATACAAATAATGTGTTATGTGAAAATCAATGTTGGTCAATCTATAGTGCAATACTGCCCCAGTAGTGCTAGTGACAGTTTTGTCAACAGTTTCTAAACTCAGGCCATTCTTTAATGGTTTATGCGTTTCAGATGCAAAATAACATTTTCTTTTCTTTTTTATTGTAGTGTTAAAACAAAGACGGGAAGCAGATGCTGCCCTTTTCTCTGAGTTGCACAGAAAGCTTCAGACCCAGGTCAGTATTGAACTCATCACCAACGTATTCTTATTATTTCCAAGTTATAAGTGATGCATATACATTAGACATAATAGTCGGCATATGGTATGATTATATATGCTGATTGATTTGTTTCTGGTGAACAGGGTGTATTGAAACATAGATGGTCAATCTTATACCTCCTGCTCAGCCTCTGTGAGGACCCGAGGAAGCCGTCTAACCGTGTTCCTGTATGAAATGTTTCTCCAGTTTTTCTGTATATTTTACACAATAACGTAATGAAAATCATTTTACATTATGTATATGAACAGAGATAATAATCTTCATTCTTCTCTACAGGTGTGCAATTATGGAGCTCTGCTTGCCCAGGCTTTGCCCCGTGATGTCCACTCCACCCCGTTCTACTACGCCCGTCCCCAGAGCCTCCCGCTCAGCTACCCAGAGCGCTCAGCGACCGCCCATAACTCCAGCATGGCTACCAGTGGCATCAGCAGTATGGGAGTGTTTTCGATCAATGTGCCTGGGCCGACTCCTCCGTCTCTGCTCACGCAGTGAGTGACAGTGATGGACTGACTTCAATAAATGCTGTTTTCCATACAGTGAAAGCATACAATGACCATGGGCTGGCAAGCGCAAGAAAGGGCAAAAATAGTGCCATAAAAGTCACATATACCACGCTGCACCAACTTAGGTATCAGTAATGCCAGGCAATGAAAGTGAAATTTATGTTTTTTTGGTCAGATCTGGGTGTCATTTGGGTTTTGGTTGTTGTCAAATTTAGGCTGTATGAATTATTCTTCAGAATGTCTTTTTATGTTCAATGGAAGAACATGATTCATACAGGTTTTGAACATTATTTAAAGTGAGAAAATGTCTTCAAATTTAATTTTGATGTTGAACAGCTGCAACATATTTGATCAAAAAATACAGTAAAAAATATTGTAAACTATTATTACAATTTAAAATGAAAACTGTTTTTTTATTTAAGTGTATTTTAAAATGTAATGTATTCCTGAAATCTGAAGTTTCACTAGTCATTACTTCAGTCTTCAGTGTCATGTGATCAGAAATCATTGTAATATCTCTAAAGACAGAGAAATTTTGCAGATGTAGCATTTAGAGATCAATGTCTGTTTTAAGGGTAGAATTTGATTACAGTCCATTTAGAATGGTTTAATTTCCTTGTTTCTGGTTTGTTTCAATGCAAGTATTTACATAGTTTTTTTTTTTGTCATGTCCCATGTAAAGTGGTTTTCATCTCACATGCACAATGCACCCAACACGACTAATATTGCCCCCATTATATCCACTGAAACGGTTTATACTGTAAGCAGCTTTTGCATCACATTGCAATGCATGCTGTGTTTTATAAAAGTTATTTATTTTTAATTGTTTTATTGTGCTTCATATGCTTTAGCCCAGCAACAGCCTGTGACACATCATATGGGTTTTTGTCTCCCTGTCTCTTTTATAGCAATTTTTTTAGTAATGCAGCTGTTGTATCTGTGGCATGTTTAATTGAACGGCCGTGCACTCATCTATTATTAATGCAGCTGTCTAGCACCTGCAGCACTTAAGATATTTTAAATATGGTCATGTACTCCAAGCCTTGAATTAATTGATTACTGGATCCATTTCACAGTAAATCTGTCGACCCAACAGCATTATTAAAGTGTCTGAACCTCAGTGTCATTATTTGTTTAATACTTACCATTACGAGGTAATTAGTGAATTCCCACAGGTATTGCTAATGGGCAACAATGACGAGTTTCAAAAAATGGGGTTTGAGGTGAAAATATATTTAGCGAAATGGCAATGTAAACTGGAGTTTGACCTTCTGTAATAGATTTTAGCTTTAAATGATGAAGTGCAGATGTTTTTATATAAACCTAAGTGTATTTATATTAAACTTCTGCCACTTATGTGATTTTCAGACCTGGACCTCAAGCTGTTGGAGAGTCTATGAGAGGGTCTCGTCTAGCCTGGACTCTTCCAGTCTCCAGTTCACCATCTGGGGCAGCTGCTGCCCCTCGTCCCCCCAGTGGACCCTCTTCCAGTCCGGCACCCAAACTCCCACAGAGACCGAGACGGGATGGAGATGGCAGTGGTGAGTGTCTAAAGGAAATGGTCAGGATGGGTGATTATATACTAAAATAATTAAGGATAGTGTTTTATTACTAAACTAAAACTACACCAGTGACCAGTGCATGGACATTTTGTGCAGTAAATGCCATAAATGTTTCACAAACCCTTGTCACATTTTACAGAATATTTTTCAGGTGAGTTAATTGTCCTTTACATTTGATTTTCATAATTTAGTTGAAGAGATATTTCCTTCATAAGAAAGGAGTATTTCAGAGGTGTTAAAGATGCAGTTGGCCACATGGCACCTTTCTCTGACAGATATACGAGTGTGACCTTCACAGCACTTTAATTTAAATTCTCCCTTTTCACTGTGTTTTTGTATCTCCTCTTCTGGCCCAGCTGAGATCGGGGAGGCTGCTCTCGTCCGAGACATTCTTTATGTTTTCCAGGGAATAGATGGAAAGTTCATCAAGATGTGCAGCCCGGAAAACTGCTACAAAATTGATTCAAAGGTGATTCTTTTAGCTCTATCTTCCATTCATTCTGGTTTGTCTTTCTCCCTTTGATTTTTGGTGCTCGTTTGCTCACATGCAGACTATATAACTATAGTAATTAAGCTGTTTACTGTTGCCGTGCAACATACAGGAACAATCAGATACATTTTTTGTAAGGTGCTTGTCACATTTCGAACCGCTGCCACAAAAACGGCTTCAGTCATGCCATAGATTGGAACATAGATGTATTTGTAAAAAGGTTTATTTTTAAAATAAATTATATTTCAGAATGTTTTGTTTTTACATTTCTGTCAATGAAAGAATACTGGAAAAATGTACAACGTTGCCCTCTAATATATTTAGCAGCAACTGTTTGTAACATTGATTATAAGAAATGTTTCTTAAGCAGCAAATCAGCATATTAGAATGATTTCTAAATGATGATGTGACTGAAGACCGGAGTAATGATGCTGAAAATCCAGCTTTGCTATCACAGAAATAAATTGCATTTTAAAATATGTTAAAACAGGAAACTATTTCAGAGACTTTAAATTTAGTTTTAAAAAGTATACCAACTCCAAAGTTTTCAACGGTAGTTTATATTAGCTTAAAATGATAAATGAAGAAATATTGTGGCAAGGCTGTTGTTTAATTATGAATATATTGTGAATTTTACAAGAATTTGTTCATAAGTATTAGCTTGCCATGTTCTTGTAAAGCAGCCTTTTAATGACCTCATTTAAATGGCACCACAAATAAAACCCTAATGAAATTTTATTTAATCATAATGAACAGCGAATCAAATCACTCAGCCATTCGTAATGACTATATTGTGAAGTAAATCAACAAAGCAAGTGTAAGATTCAGATTTCAGAACCTATGCTAGTTTTTTTAATGTTCTTCATTTATTTGCTTAACAGCACAAACACTTTTCAGACTGAGATGCTGGGAATAAATTACGAGCAGATTGTTCTAGCAAAGCGCTTCTTATAAAAGTACTTGTAATATGAGTTCTTATTAAACAAGCTTAAATAGAGGCACCTGTATTCGCTTTTGTAAGTGCATAATGGGAAATATAGAAGCATTGATCTCATCATCAGCTGTTTCTGTCTGGCTACAGCTCACGTGGCCTCATGAATCCATTTGAGCCAAGCGGCTCCCAAGGCCTTTTCCTTTTCTTTTTTTTTTTAATTCCTGGCAGACGGTGACCGTGAATCAAAGTTGATCGATCAGGTGTCTTTTTTTAAGTGACACTTTTAAAATGGTGCATCTAGTTGTTTGGAAAAGAACAATGTGCTTTTTATGTCCAGTGAGGTGTGTTGGATAAGTAGGCACTCTGATGGGCCAGAGCTGCTTGTGTTTGTTCTGGACGTGACGTATATAGTGCTCAAACCATTAGAGCACAGATGGAGATGAATGCTTGAAGACATCTCATAAATCCTGAAAATCAAACTCAATGTCAGTGTCACTTTTTATGCATTATGTGTTTGTATAAAGCATAGAATCAGTCTTAAGATGAGAGCGTTTCTTGAAATTTAGCCAGAAGGCATTAGTTTAATTAATCCAGCTAATTTATGAATCGTAGTTTTATGAACCTCATTTTTTGCTTATTCTGATAAGAAATCAACTGTTCCTAATGGTATTCAGTCTGAGATTTGCTGTAGCCTTTTTGTGTTTGTCTCACTCATGGGAAGAAAAGTAAAAGAACTGGTTGTCTGTGTGGTAACCGTTTGCTTTGAAGGAATCTTGGTGACCTTTACAAGTGAACGCTTAATCAAAGGCTTAAATAGGCCTTTTATTAAAAGCTATTAAAGAGTTTTTCTGTTGAATGGAACAGATGTCGCTCACAAAGACCCAAAATAAGTGAAAATCGAGATTAGCCAAAGCCATTTCTTCAAACTGATGAGATGTTTTTGCCACTGTGTCACAAGGGCAGATTACATACTGGCCAGTTCACAGACAGCCTGCACTAAAACACACTCTGATTTCCCACACTTTCCTTTCCTACAGCAGATATTTGAGTTTCATTTTTAAAAATAAATACATTTCAGTCATTTTATCTATAGTCTGTTTTAATGGAGTCTGTATGTTGTGAGAGAGTCAATAACTATGTGTTTTGTCCTGTAGGTGCCATTGTGTAAGTCTCTGAGAGACACTAGCAGCAGGCTGGCAGAGCTCGGCTGGCTCCACAATAAGATTAGAAAATATACAGATTCCCACAGCCTGGATCGAGCCTTTGGCCTAGTTGGACAGGTAGGAAATGTGACAGGACTGGAAATGAACACTGTATGCAACCCTAAACCCTACACAAATCTTATAATGCAAGTTTATACATTTTTTTTGGAAAGAAGTTAATACTTTTATTCAGTAAAGATGCATTAAAATGATCAAAAGTAACAATAGAGGCTACTACATTTTTACCGTATTTCCATTCCAAATAAATTCTGTTCTTTTGCACTTCATCTGTTCATTTAAGAATCCTGGAAAAACTGTTTTCACATTGACAATAAGAAGAAATGTTTTTTGAGCAGCGAATCAGCATATTAGAATGATTTCTGAAGAATCATCTGACATTTAAGACTGGAGTAATTATACTGAAAATTCAGCTTTGCATCACAGGAATAGATTTATGGAAGCCCACTGAAAAAAAAAAAGCTGTACTTGCAGCTTATCTCACAATTTAGATTTTTTATTTTTTTTTTGCAATTCTGACTTTTTTTCCCTCAAAGTTGTGAGATACAAACCCTCAATTGCAAGTAATAAAGTCAGAATTGCGAGTAATAGATTTAAAATGCATTTATTTTATGCTAAGTATAGTTCAAGTCTATTAGCATATTTACTGACATATCGCTCCAGACTTACTGATGTAAAACTACTTGGAGTACTACTTGTGCACAATGCACATTTCTTAATATTAAGCCTAAAATATGTTTTAATGTCAGTATTGATGATGATTGTATGATCATTAAATAATATCGGTCTTTAAATGCAAAATATTTCAAGTGTACATAAAGTATACTTGCAGTAGTTCCACTTTAGCACAGTTAAATACTTAAGTATATCTTTAGTTGGACTTAAGCGCTACTGCACAATTAAAGTGCATTAAGTACAAATTAGTTGTTCCAGTTTAGCAGACTTTATATCAGTTTAGTACACTAAAAGTACAAATGCAGGGTATTTTTATTAAGTACATAATATGTAAATGTATTTGTAGTATGCTTAAAATTAAATAAATGCATTTTAAATACATTTTAGTATATTTATTTTTCACTGGGGTAAACTCAAAATTTTGAGACATAAAATCAGAATTGCAAGATATGAACAGGGAATTCTGGCTTGGAATTGTGAGAAAGTCAGATTTGCAAGATATAAACTCAGCTGCGAGGGGAAAAAAAAGTCAGAATTGTGAGATATAAACTTGGAATTGTGAAATTGTGAGTTATAAAGTCCAGTTCTGAGGGAAAAAGACATATTTTTTTCAGAAGTTTATATTTCAAAATTCTGACTTAGTAACTCAATTATGTGTTCTAAAGTCAGAATTGCAAACAAATCTCACAATTCTGACAATTTTCTCGCAATTTCAAGATCACATCTTCCAATTTAAACTTTTTTTCTCAAAATTGCATGATGCAAACAGAAATGGGCTTTTTACTTTTTTTTTTTTTTTTTTTTGTATTGAAATAGAAAAAAGTTATTTATAAATTTTAATAATATTTTACAATATTACGATTTTTACTGTATTTTTAACGAAATAAAAACATTAAAAGTCAATCCCAAACTTTTGAATGGTAGTTTGTAGTCAGAAATAATTCAGGAATTTCACACTATCATTTTAGTAATACTTTTGCTTCCTGTTTTTATTCTCAGAGTTTTTGTGCTGCATTGCATCAAGAGCTGAAGGAATACTACAGGCTGTTGTCTGTACTTCATGCACAGGTGAGTATGGGACACCACTTAATGCCCTGGGGAAAATGTGTGTTTGACCCTGAAACATTCGTTTGCTCAAGCCTAAATTTTTCGCCGCTGGTTCCTAGCTGGAACAATTTGCAGGATAATATAGTAAAGTTTGATCAAACTGACACAAAGCCTTGACCAATTTTATACCCTGCCTGGAATAAAATACATTTCTGACCACTGCATTAAAAGCCGTTTGTGAACACTGTGTGAGCACACTGAAGCATGAGCACACTGAAGCATGAGAACCAGCACCATTTCAGTGGAAAAGGGGTAACTGAATTGTAAATGTGTTTAGCTCCAGGTGGAAGACGACCAGGGTGTAAACATGAGTGTGGACAGCAGTCTGACTCTGAGGAGACTTCTGGTGTGGACCTACGACCCCAAGGTTCGACTGAAAACGCTGGCCGCACTGGTGGACTACTGCCAAGGTTAGTGGTGGTGGTGGTGGAAGTTACAATCTGCAACACGGTACATTTAAAATGTAGTCCGCATTAACGTCAGACTCCTGATCATATTTCACAGTACAAAGGTGCATTTAGTGCAAAGAGTTTGATTTTCGATATTTCGCTCACCCTTGTTTCTCTCTCAGGGCGCAAAGGTGGAGAGTTGGCCTCAGCTGTACATGCCTATGGAAAGACGGGTGACCCTCACATGAGAGCGTTGATCCAGCACATCCTTGGTCTGGTGTCCCACCCTATTCTTAACTTCCTGTATCGCTGGATCTATGACGGGGAGCTCGAGGATACATACCATGAGGTCAGAACTCACGCACACACTGCTTGTCTTTGCAAAGTCACTCTCAGATATGCTTGTTAGAACTTGCTGTATGTGTCCAGACTGTAATTCATTGCTTGAGCAATTACTTCAACATCAGCACACTGCAAAACTATGTAGCATAACTCTTACTCAGTGTCTGTCATGTAGGCCTGGGCTAAATATTCAGAATTGTATGATTTTGCTGGCAGTTTAAATTATGTGAGTATCTCAGTGATTATAGTTGACTTTTAACTTGGACATTAAGTGTCGTGAAGAGTGTATCATTTGTTTTTATGTGTTTCATATCTTGGGTTGGAGTGTTTAATAGTGTCTCTGATTGAAATGTCATTAGTGGGGGGCAAAAAAATAGTTTGATTCAGTTCAGATGTTGCAGTCCAGTGTTATATTGGGATTATTTCTATACTATTATAGTATTTATTTCAATTTAGATTTAGCTTTTCTTTTCATATTTTCAGTCTTCATTTTAATTTTACAAATGTAATGTTTTTGTCATTTTAATACGTTTTTCTTTTTTTATATTTCTAATTTCTAATTTCTATTTCAGGTTTAGTACTTTAAACTTAGTATTGTTTGTGTACTATAATAGTATTTATTCATATTTTGACTGAGCTTTCATTTTCATATTTTCAGTTTCTATTTATTTTTATTTTATTTATTTATTTATTTGCAATGTTGTGGTGTTTTGTAATTTTTATTAGCTTTATTTTATTTTTATATTTTCAGTCTTCATTTTAATTTGACTAATTTTGTGCTTTTGTAGTTTTTATTAGTTTTTATTTTTTGAGTTTTTGTTTAGCATTAATTAATTTCTAATTCAGGTTTAGTACTTAAACTTTAGTATTGTTTGTATACTATTATAGTATTTATTAATATTTTGACTGAGCTTTCATTTATGTATTTTCAGTTTCTATTTATTTATTTATTCAGTTTTGTGGTGTTTTGTAATTTTATTAGCTTTATTTTATTTTTATATTTTCAGTCTTCATTTTAATTTTACTAATGTTATGCTTTTGTAATTTTTATTAGTTCTTATTTCTTTAATATTTTTGTTTAGCTTTAATTTCTGTTTCAGGTTTAATACTTAAACTTTAGTATTGTTTGTGTACTATTTATTTATATAGTGTTTATTCATATTTTGATTGAGCTTTCATTTTTATATTTTCAGTTTCTATTTATTTTTGTAATTTTATCTTTTGTCTTTTTACCTTTTATTTCATGTTTATGTTTTCAGACTTCATTTTAATTTTACTAATTTTGTTATGCTTTTGTAATTGTTATTTGTTTCATGTTTTAAAATTTCTGTTTAGCTTTAATTAATGTATGTTTTAGGTTTAGTACTTCTGTTGTTTGTGTACTATTATGGTATTTAGTAATATTTTGAGCTATCATAATTATATTTTCAGTTTCTTTTTTTTTTATTCTGTTGTTTTGTCATTTTTATCAACTTTATTTTATATTTATTTTTTTAGTCTTCATTTTAATCTTACTAATTTTATGCTTTTGTAATTTTTATTTGTTTTTTATATTTCTGTTTGGCTTTAATTTCTGTTTTAGGTTTGGTACATCTGTTGTTTGTGTACTATTGTAGTATTTATTAATATTTTGATTCATTTTCGTATTTATTGTAATTAAATGTTGTTGTTTTTTTATTTTTATTAGCTTTATTTTATTTTTATATTTTCATTCTTCATTTTAATTTGACTAATTTTGTTATGCTTTTGTAATTTTTATTGGTCTTTTTTAAAATATTTTTTCTTTTCTTTATTTTTATTAATTTCTTTATTTTGTTTTTATTTCTGGTTTAGCTTTAATACTTCAACTTACTTTTATTTCACACTTAATCAGTACTAAGGTAATAATTAAATTTAAAAAAAATAAACTTTATCGGTCTTGTTCCACCATGCAATGGAAGCTGAGCTCAGGCCAGTGTCTTCAGATTGACTCAGTTGACTTGTGCACTGTTGTGTGTCTGAGAAAACAGCTGCACTTGAGTGTGATTTAGTGCTCCAGACACAGTGAACCACAGTCTCCTACACACAGACACCCAGATGAGGACAGATGAGGGAGCGCTAATGGGCCCGTCTCCTTCCACTTCTTCTATGGCCTTCTGTCTCGCATTCCCTCCACTATCACTCTCACATCTACTTCTCCTTGTCCTCCACCATTACCAAACAGTGCCAATGAATCTTTCTTTACTTAGTCTATGCCCACTCAACTAAGTCTGAAGTCGTCGGGCGTAGAAGAGTTATCGCCCAATCAACTCCCAGATTCCCTTCCGCACGGGCACCAATCAGACTCTCCTGCGTGTAATCACAGGATTTAATCTCGCCCTTGCTGAAGTGTAACAGGCTTTTTCACAGTGTAAGCAGTGTTGAGGGTGGAGGTGACGGAGAGGGTTATATCACTAATGTACCCATCCACGCCGCTCTCCTCACGGGCCAAGGGTTTACGAGCTCCTCGTTTCGCTCGCCATCGTTATTCTTGGCAGTAGTCATTTTAATAGTTGCCGCTTTGAAAGTCCTGATGTGCTCTTCTGCTTTTGTTCCCTCCATCTGTGTAATTACCACAGAAAGGTCATTTGTTGTGTTACAGAAATAGTTGATGTAGCTGATGGAGGTTATTTGTTTGTCTTTGAGCTGCAGTGATGTGTCATCATTGTTGTGGTAGCGTAAGAACTTTCTTAAAACAAACCCAAAAAAAAAGTTAAAAACTCCATCTGATTATTGAAACCTGTGTTCAGTTCTTCGTAGCCTCAGACCCAACAGTGAAGACGGACAGATTGTGGCATGACAAGTACTCTCTGAGGAAGAGTATGATCCCCTCCTTCATCACCATGGATCAAGCCAGGAAGGTATCTCACTTATGTAATGATAGTACATCATGTACTTGCATTTTATAGTGCATCATGTACTTACGCTGAGTTAAAATCTGTGATTGTATATTGTAGATGTTATTGGTCTATGAACGAGACCTTTTTTATGTGTTTTATAGAAAATGTGATCTGTGTTTGCCTGTGCAGAACTTGCCACCGCAGTGCTAGTTTGTTATGGGTGGTTATTTGATAGTTGCTTATCAGCACTAGTCAAAAGAGTAAGAGAATTTCAAGATTCTGAATCTGATCCTTAAAAATGACTTTGGACCTCTGTCAATGTAAGTCTTAGGAACATACATGGAAGATAAAATAAGCATACGTAAACACACACACACAAAAATTGATTAAATAAACACACAAATAATGTTTATTATAAAACAATTAACACACTTTAACGTTTTTACATATAAAATATAAAGTGTAATATATTACATTTAATTTATGAAACATATATGTTATTATTCTGATCAGTTTCTTATAAATATATTATGTCTAAGGTCTTAATACGTTTATGATTATATTACCTAAAATTAATTAATATAATATTGTAATTCTATAATATATGGTATATAATGTTATATTTAATATTTCATAATATTGTATTGTATAATGTAATTATATTATATAATATGAAAATATTATGAACAAATAAATATTTAAATGTATATAATTTTATATATATTATATAATTATATAATATGAAAATGTTATAGAACAAAAAAATTACTTTTAATTTAAATATAATTATAATAACGTACATTGCACAGTAAATAGTATACTTATAATACATATTAAAAATATGATGTATAATATTTACATTATTATACTGTAATATGTTTCTTATATTATTCCTGTGTCATACAATATTTGTTAGACCAATATTTTTCTTTTCGTTTAATATTTTATAATATATTTCTATTATAATATGGGCACAACAAATATTGTAGAACAAAAAAATATTTAAATAATATATCATAATGTACACTGCACAATAAATAATATACTTAAGTTATAATACGTATAAAAAATATAATGTATAATATTTTGTATAGAATGTACATTTTTATTTTGTAAAACACAACAAATGTTGTAGAACAAAAAATAATTTTTATTTAAATATCATTATATTACAATGTACACTGCACAGTAAATATACTTAATACATATTAAAAATATGATGTATAATATTTTGTATAAAATATACATTTTTAATTAAATTTAATTCTAAAATTTTAAAATGTACTTATAAAATTACATTTTTATTTAATATACATTATTATATATAGATAATTATTTATTCCAGTGTTTACTGATCTTTGTCAATGTTAGTTAATAAAAATAGTCGTTCATTGTTTGTATGAATTTATCACAGGCAAGCACCACTCACAAGTTTTTTTTTTTTTTTTTTTTTTTCCAATTAGGTTGTTTAATGCAAGACATTAACTAATAGTGATTATTTTCAGACTAAAATGAGCCTATAATGATGTGATTTCTTTCTTCTCCAGGTGCTACTCATTGGCAAGTCCATCAACTTCCTGCATCAGGTATGCCACGACAGGACGCCGCCGGGAAAGATCATGCCCGCCTCCAAATCCACCGACTCTCCCAAAGATGGTGAGCTAGTGCTAATGCAGTTGCTTAAAATAGCTGCATTTATGCTGGCTAATGCGATATTTGTGGCCATAATGGCAGCTAATAGTTAAATAACTTGCTGAAAGCAAGGGATGGAGAAAGAGGAGAGAGAATTGATCTGTTGTGGAGGAAAGTGCTGTTTTTGACCGCCTGTCTGTGGTGTAGTTGTCCATATCGACGCTGACTGTATTTAACGTCTTTGCTAGCATGGCTAATCAATGCTCTTAGCCTCTAGCGCACATCTCTGTCCTTCAATGGGATTCTAGAAGGTTCTTTATTTTTTCTGGTGTTTGGTCCTTCTCTTTCTTTCTCTGCATTGACTTTGTGTTGTACTTTTTTTGGCCTTAAGGCTTTTTTGGTCTTTACATGTATATCCTTCGTATAACCTTGCTAACACTTTATTTTTAGGAAAATCTTTTGGAAACTCTTTCATGTTTACCATAATTTTATAATACATTTTTAACAGTCGTGGTGATTATAGTTTCTATTTTACAACTTTTTTTTTTATTATTATTATTTTATTTTATTTTTTTCTTTAAATCTAAGCTTAGTTTTAGTTGGTTTCAGTATTGAATTTAATCATTTTAATATGTTTTTTCAGGTTTTTAGTCTTTTAAGTGTTTCTTTACCTGTAGTGTTATTTACATATAAAATTAGTAAAATCTTTTTCATTTATGTACAAAAAAATCACAGCTAAAGGAAATAATTTGCTGCTTGGTGGTTGGAAAACAAGATGTTAGATGTTTGTTGACTACAAAAATATTTCATTTTCACATTTTCTGTTGTTAATTTTATTTTAGTTAGTTTTTCAACCCCACGTTCTAGTTTCATTTTATTTTTTCCACAATTTATTTATGAGTTTTGTGTTTGTTCTACTTTCTAGTATAACCCTGGTCACTGCTTATTTGCATGTGAAAATGTCAGCTTGTGGTAAATTTCTGGCAGTGTTTGTCACAAGCAGTTGCCAGAATAGTTTATTGTCATTTTGAGGGTTTTTTTTTTTTTTTCTTGCTCTGCCTCATTTGTCCTCTTCACTTTTTCTTCATTTACCACTTGTATTTCCACTCCGTTTTCTCCCCCCCGTCTCATGTTCTTGCTTTTATTTAACACCCTCTGTATCTCTTTCTCAGCAGCAGAGTTGTTCACTGACCTGGAAGGGGCCTTTCAGAGTAAGATTGATGCTGCATACTTCGAGACTAGTAAGTATCTGTTGGATGTGTTGAATAAAAACTACCAGCTGCTGGAGCATCTTCAGGCCATGAGGAGATACCTGCTGCTGGGCCAGGGAGATTTCATCCGGCATCTAATGGACCTCCTCAAGTAAGTCTGTGTGTGACATCTCTGTGTTCAGCTTGATGTGAGTGTGCTTGATTTTACTTGATTTATAACAGATCTTTCTCGTTTCTTGGAGTCATTAATCTCTCTTTATCTCTTGCCTTCTCTCAGGCCGGAGCTGGCGAGGGCTGCCACCACTCTTTACCAACACAATCTAACTGGTATCCTGGAGACCGCTGTCAGGGCAACCAATGCCCAGTTTGACAGTCCAGAGATACTGAAGAGGCTTGACGTCCGGCTGCTGGAGGTACTTAGAAGGGACTGAGTACAAAAAAGCTGAAAAACAAAACAAAAGCCTACTGATAGTAAATTCCAGTGCATAATTGTGCATGACTGAATGTGGACTTGGTGTCATGTTTTGTCCAGGTGTCTCCTGGGGACACTGGTTGGGATGTCTTCAGTTTGGACTATCACGTAGAGGGGCCCATTGCCACGGTAATTGAACACAATCTTTCTTATAGCGTAAGCCCATTCCTTCACTCTGACATTGTGCATATTTTTTCCACATCAGCGCAGGCCACTATTTTTGTTGAAAAATATGAAGTTTTGACTATTTTACAGTGCCTTGTGAAAGTATTCATATTTCTTTTTTATCTTGTTTTGTTATATTGCAGCTTTATCTTAAACTGCTTTAAATTACTTTTTTTCACATGAATATACAGCATGCACTATAATGACAAAGCACAAAACAGGTTTGTAACAACTTTACGAATTTATTAGAAATAAAAAATTGAAATGATTCCATTGCATAAATATGCATACCCTTTTCTGGGACACTTGAAATTTAGCTCCGGAGCACTCACGTCGCTTGTAGATGTTACTACACTTCGAGTCGAGTTGAACTGTGGCAAATTCATATGAATGAGTATGATTTGGAAAGGCGCACTCCTCTCAGAAAAGGTCTAACAGCTGAAAATGCCTATAAGAATAAAAATCAAGCCCTGAGGTCAAAAGAACTGCCTGTAGAGCTCAGAAACTGGCTTGTTTCAAGGCACAGATCTGACCCTAAGCACACAGCAAGTGTGGCTTATGGACAACTCTGTGAATGTCCTTGAGTGGCCCAGCCACAACCTGGGCTTGAACGTAATTATATATTTCTTGAGAAACCTGAAAATGTCTGCCAGCCCCCATCCAAGTTGACAGAGCTTGACAGGTGAAGAATGGCAGATAATTGCCAATTGCAGGTGTTTATTGCATCATACCCAAAAGACTTGAGGCTGTAAAAGTGCTTAAAGTAAGTGCAGAGTACATAAGGGTATGAATACATATGAAATGTACTTATTTCAGTCTTTTATTTAATTAATTTGCAAAGTTGTCAAATCAGTTTTTGTTTTGTCATTATGGTGTATTGAGTGTAAACTGATGTGGGGAAAAAAGTAATTTAAAGCAGTTTAGCAAAAGGCTGCAACATAACAAAACAAGAAAAAAAAAAGAAATATGAATACTTTCACAAGGCACTGCAAAAATAATTTTTAAAAAATAACAAAATAAATTAAGGGGGTTTGAATACTTTTGTAAGGTACTGTCTAAGCTTATTTTCCACCTGGTCAAAAGTGACTCAATGCAAAAATAATTTGCAGAGTTTTTTTTTTTCTTTTTTTTCTTTTTTTTTCTTTTTCTTTTTGTGTTATAATGTAATCTATGGAATCCCATTGTGACTTTTTATCTCAGAATTCTGACTTTTCCCCCTTGCAATTGTGAGTTTACATTTCACAATTTTTTCACAAATTGTTGCGTGTTGCGTGTTAAAAAGTCAGACTTGCGAGATATAAACTCGCATTTCTGACTTTTCTCAGAGCTCATATCTCGCATTTGTGACTTAATGACTAAAAGGAAGTTAGTCAGAATTGTGAGATGTAAGCTTGCAATTCTAAAAAAAACAAAGAATTGTACTTTATAACTCACAATTGCACGTTTATAGCTCACAATTCAGAGAAAAGAATTTAGAACTGCAAGTTTAATTGTGGGATTAAAAAATTACTTTTTTTTTTGTTTTGTTTTTATTCAGTGAAAGCAAAAAAGCAAAAAATCTTTCATACTGTACATTATGATGTTGTGAACCCTAAATTTCCTTGTAAAATTACCTTTAAGATTATTAATTTTAGTTTTTGTTGTGTCATTTTTCTAATTTATTTAGACAAAATAGTGCAGAATTTTAATATCATTTAAAATATTTATCAGCTTTTCGAAATGGACCAGAATGGTTATATCTGTGCATCCCTAACCACATTGTGTACCATACCTGTCTGTGTCAGGTGTTCACCCGTGAATGTATGAGCCACTACCTGCGAGTATTTAACTTCCTGTGGAGGGCAAAAAGAATGGAGTACATCCTCACGGACATCTGGAAGGGTCAAATGTGTAACGCCAAACTGCTGAAGAGCATGCCGGGTAAGTGTTCAATCGGTTTGATGTAATAAAACAAGCATAAAATGTTTGAGAGATCTACCATTCTCAGCAGACAAGATCAGATAACTTGTGTTCCTCTGTATTTGCGCAGAGCTCTCTGGTGTGCTGCACCAATGTCACGTTCTGGCTTCCGAGATGGTTCACTTCATCCATCAGATGCAGTATTACATCACATTTGAGGTGCGTCCCCCTGTACGCTTGTCTTTTTTCCTGTTTCTCCTTCCAACATCTGAGCTGTATTATTTATCATATTGTGCATGTATCATTTTAGGTATTGGAATGCTCTTGGGATGAGCTGTGGAATAAGGTCCAGCAGGCTCAGGATCTGGATCATATTATAGCAGCTCACGACGTTTTCTTGGACACAATTATTTCTCGCTGCCTGCTGGATGTGAACAACAGGGTACGATGCACTTACACTGGGTGATTGTGTACCAGTGGCGATCCCTCGTACTTGTCCTCATTTTCTGTAGCTCTGTTGTCCTCTGTGTGTGTTTGCAGTCTCTGTTGAATCAGTTGCGCGCAGTGTTTGATCAGATCATTGAGTTCCAGAATGCTCAGGACACACTGTACCGCTCCGCTCTAGAAGAGCTGCAGCTACGCATCCAATTCGAGGATAAGAAGAGACAGAGGGAAGAAATGGTATGTGCAGACAATAAATCAAATCATTTAATGCAAGTTGAATAGGTAATATTACATTCATTGTGCTTTCATACTGTACACTGTATGCAGTCCAAAAGACAGTTTTGAAAATCAGAACATTTAACAGCTATTGATATTTTTTTTGTGACCATGAAACTGTGTCCATCACTGTAAAGGCGTCTGATTATCTCCATGGACATAGAATTATGTTTCACTCCTTTACTTGACTCCTGAAAGTGGCCATTAGTAAAGGTATAAGCTTAAAAACGACATTGGCTGCTCCTTTTACAGGGACGGTGTTTGTTTTCTGTTGTAATTGAATAATTTTTTTTTTTTTTCCTTTTCCTCTCGTGTCAGCTAAAGTGCTGTAAACAAATGTGTGTGAGCGTGTGTCTTTTTCTGTGTTTGTTTATAGCTGTTTCTGTGCGTTTCAGGGAGAGTGGGGTGTAACAGCGGAGCAAGAGGCTGAGGAGAACAGACGTGTGCAGGAGTTTAAAGACACCATACCAAAAATGTGCTCTCAGCTCAGATTACTTACACACTTCTATCAGGTATCCTACAAACCCTTTCATATGCTTTAATATGCTCGACTAATAAACCCCTATCATTTCATGCATGCATGAAAAAGTGCTGAACCAGCAGGTATCAGCATGAAAGAACGTGCTTAATGGTGTTTAGTAGAGCATTTTATGCTGATCCACATTATGGTCAAACACTTAATGTGAATCTTGTACAATTACAGCAGAACGTGGTTTATATTCGCTGCATATCATTCTTGATAATACTAGATAATAATGTAGAATGAACATTGATCATGTTTATATGAACACAATTTTCTGATTAAACCCCATATTCTGGTTGACTCTTTTTTCTGGGAGGTCATTTATATGCTTTAGAGCTATTTGAATATTCTTATAATGTAAAATTAATCAGTATATTTTGAAAAAGCTAAGACATGTTCATTTTTCTCACTATAATCTTGAAATACTGGAGATACAATCACATAATTGCAATATGTGCAAATTTCATTATTATTAGAGTTTTTGTGTAACTTTTGTCTCTTAAGTATACTAATGTTTTTACAATTATTGATAATAAATTTTATTATGACTGATATTATTGTTTATCAATTTGTATGCTACAATGTACACTACCAGTCAAGTTTTTGAACAGTAATTTTTTTTTTTTTTTTTAAAGAAGTCTCTTCTGTTCACCAAGCCTGCATTTGTGATGCAAAGTACAGCAAAAACAAATTTACATTTTTTTACGAAATTTAACGAAATTTAAATATTTTTACTATTTAAAATAACTGCTTTCTATTTGAATATATTTTAGAATGTTATTTGTTCCCGTGATCAAAGCTAAATTTTTAGCATCATTAATCCAGTTTTCAGTGTCGCATGATCCTTCAGAAATTCTTATTTTTAATTTCTTATTATTATTATCAATAATTAAAATAATTGAGTACAATTTTTTCAGGATTCTTTGAGGAATAGAAAGATCCAAAGATCAGCATTTATTTGAAATAAAAAGCTTGACATTATACACTATACCATTCAAAAGCTTGGAGTCAGTATATATTTTTTAATATATTTCAAATTGTGTTTAGCAAGGATGCTTTAAAATGAAAAGGACATTTATAATGTTACAAAATATTTCTATTTCAGATAAATGCTGTTCTTCTGAATTTTCTATTTATCAAAGAAACCTGTTGTTTTCAACATAATTCAATAAAAATAATTTTCAATAATAATAATAATAATAAAGCATATCAGAATATTAAAATGATTTTGAAGGATCATGTGCCTAAAAATTCAGCTTTGAAATCACATGAAAAGTTTTTTAAACATCTACATCTTTTTAAAATATATTCAAATAGAAAACAGTTATGGTAAAAATATTTCAAACTTTTACTGTTTTTGCTGTTCTTCAAATAAATAAAATAAATGCAGGCCTGGTAAACAAGAGACTTCTTAAAACTTTTGACTGGTAGTGTATATTAAAAAAAAAAGTTTAATACAGTAGTTTTATATTAGTTTGTTATTAATAAAGTCTTAAAAGAAGATACATATTTTTGAAAACATATTTTTGAAAATTCTACTGTATGTTAAAACAGATGAGCAAAAGTTTTTGAAAACTATTTGACAAAACCTGACCTAAAAATGGTTTACTGCTTGAAATAAGTCCTAATATTATCTGCTGTCAATACGAACCAATAACGATCATTTTAAACCTGTTAATGTTGATCAATAACAGTTATAGTCACCTATATATCATATACCACTGAATCTGTTTAAATATTATTTTATTTAGGGACAATTCACCGTTCATGTACTGTAACGTTATTAGCTTAAAGATAAATTTCCTCCATTGCTCCTGGGTGGCAGGTACAAAACCAAGAGAAAGAAATATGTGAACTCATTGTCCAATAAGCTCAATTTTGTACAAACAAGCATCTGAAGCTCATATAATCCTGTGATGGTTCTTTCTCTTTAGGGCATAGTGCAGGAGTTTCTGCGGCTGCTAATGACAAGCTCTGATGAGAGTCTTCAGTTCCTCAGTTTCCGTCTGGACTTCAACGAGCATTACAAGGCCCGTGATCCGCGCCTGCGGCCCTCGCTAGGGGCCACTAGAGGGAGACGAAGCTCCAACATCTAACCTTGCGGACTTTGGGAAAGTTAATGTTTTGTGGTTGCTGTCAAGAGACTGTTTATTAATAGGGCTACTCAGAACTTTTCTGGCGCTCTGTAAGAAACTCATATAACAGGGAAACTGTTTATAGGATATCCTATTTCAATGTCATCGCCAAATTATTTCAGTCACACACAATCGACTATCTAGTGATTTTACAGTGTAATTGTCAGTAGCACAAGGTCGCAGGTCTGTTGTGGGTTTCTTTTTCTTTTTTCTTCAGTTAATGTGTGAATATTAGTTGTTTTTGTATAAATTTGTGTTTGTGTTTACATTTTTGTTAATATTTAAGTCTGTTTGATATTTACATTTCTTGAGTTTCTTCTAGTGCCCTTTTGTTTTTTTTCAGTTCAAAGCGAGTTTGTCTTAAAGTCTCCAGATGTCAAAAACAAAAACAAAACAACAGACGAATCTGTTTGGCTGTGAAGTCAGTCAATTTCTCTGGTGCTTTTTGTGACATCCTTTGGTTCTGGATCAGTGTTGAAGGAACCGTTTTCCTCTTGAGTCCATTTTCATGATTACATATATATTTTGTTGTTAAGTTTGTAATTATACAGGCTGTGACCTCTGTACTGCGTGTAAAAAAGAGAAACCTTAAATGTCAAGCAGTCCTTTAATTTATATGAATGGACCTGTTAAATTCATGCACTTAAATGAACTACATGACCTCTGTAAGATCCTGTAAGCTCACCTCATTTCGTACTTGTAAAATCAATTACCCACAATGCTGTGTGATCTTATCGAGCCTCAGGTTGATGCTGTGAGGACAAAGTTACTATAATTCTGAAGTATTGGATCATTATGGGCAAGATTATAGATTACTGTTGTAGTGTTTATCCCTTGTCTCTCCCATGTTCATGAAATGTATTGATGGAAGTGGCTTGGTAAAGCAGGTAAAAATCCGTCTCGCCCTCCTCCCCCGTAGTGCGCACTTATGTGGTGAAGATGAAAACTGACTGAAGAATTTCCTTTTGTCCTTGGATTTATTGGAAATGACAATGAGGTGTCACTGCAGCTGTTTTTATTGGTCTTTTAATGTGAGGGTGAAGCAGAGTAAAATGATTGTCCATTTAAAGGGTTTGAAACTCTTTCTGCACTGTATAGCACATGTGTACAAAGCAGAATTCAAAATGAGTAAACATCCTGTCATTCTTTTCTCGAACAAATAAACCTTTTTATATAAAATAAAAATGAGGTTCCTTTATATTTCCTTTCGGTTTAAAAGTAAATTCAAAGTGCTAGTATCAGTAAAGATGTGATTCAAAATTAAACCATGTAAGCAGGATATTTTATCACTTAAATGAGTTTTTAGACTTACTGAAGATGGTTAACTATTGAACAAAACAATTGTGATAACTGCGTTATCTGAAAGCCTTTTTGAATTAGTATATTTGAGTTTGTTGCACTTCAGGCTTTCTGCTTTTATTGCCTTATAATTACAGCTGCAATAAAACACAAACTATACAGCTGAAAAGATAATTGTAATAAAAAGCTAGTTGTAATGGATTGCCATTGTAAATTTATGTACCACTGATGTAAATTTTATTATTTAGTAAATTGCATATATTACAGTGTTTACAATATATGCTTATGCTTATGGTATTACATTTTATTTTATGGGTGTCTGTGTGTGTGAGCGAAAAAGCGAGAGAGAGGGATACTAGAAATGTCTAATAAATTATCTATCATAAAATTACCCTTCCTTGGAGAGTAGAAAGATTAAAACACATCAAATGTCTGCATTCCCCTGTCATATCCTGTTAGAATGGTGATTTTTGGCCTGTCCCGAAATGGCATTGTCTCAACCTTTCTGACTGAATCTTCCAGTTATTCTCAAACAATATCATATAGAATTCATACTCAGTTGATTATTGTAACTATTTTTAGTTACCGAGATGGGATATTTATAATAAATTTGTATTGGTACGTTTTATATAAGAGATACCATGCCTTGCGAAAGGTTTTTTTTTCACATTTTGTTATATTGCTGCCTTATGTTAAACTGCTTTAAATGACTCTTTTACACATCAATCTATACTCCATACATCATAATAGCAAAGCAAAAAAACAAAAAAAAAAAAACAGGTGTTTAACATCTTTGCAAATGTATTAAAAATAAAAAAAAACTTAAAAGATTCCATTGCATAAGTATTCATACTGGGACAGTTTAAATTTAGCTCAGGAGTTAATGCTTGTAGATGTTACTACACTTTGAGTGGAGTTAACCTGTGGCAAATCCAACTGAATGGGTATGATTTCGAAAGGCACACATCTTAATATGAGGTCTAACAGCTGAAAATGCATATCAGAGCAAAAACCAAGCCCTAATGTAAAAGAAACTGCATGTAGAGCTTAGAAACAGGATTGTGTCAAGCCACACATCTGGGAAAGAGTTCAGAAACAAATATGCTGCATTGAATGTTCACAGAAGCCTGTAGTCTCCATTAACCTTAATAGAAGAAGTTTGAAACAACCAGGGCTGCATTTCCTAAAGCATCGTAAGCTTAAGTTGATCATAGCTTCATTGGTTTCAATGGGTCTACGATGTACTTAATCTTACAGTGATTTTTGGAAACGCAGGCCAGGACTCTTCCTAGAGCTGGCCTCCTGGCCAAACTGAGCAATTGATGGAGAAGGGCCTTGGTTAGAGTGGTGACCAAGAAGCTACCAAGTACCATCCTAAAGGTAAAGTGTGCTGGTAGCAGCCTCATGCTGTGAGAGACTCATCAGAGTAGAAGAAAAGCACAGTGCACCAAAATATTGAGATAACCTTAATGAAAACCCAGTCCAGAGCATTCAGTACCTCAGACTGTGCAGAAAGTTCACCTTCCAACAGGACAATGAACCTACGCACACAGCAAGAGTGGCTTATAGACAACTCTGTGACTGTCCCTGAGTGGCCCAGCAATAGCCTGGACTTGAACCCAATCAAACATTTCTGGAGAAACCTGAAAATGTGTGTTTATGCCCAAATGTGCCCATCCAACCTGGCAGAGTTTGAGAGGTGAAGAGATGAGGAGAAAAATGGCAGAAAATTGTCAAATTCTGATGTGCAACCATACTTGAGGCTGTAAAGGATCAGCTAAGTAAGTTAAGGGTATGAATACTTATGCAATGGACTTCAGTTTCAGACTTATTTCATGTTGTGACAATTCTGTTTTTGCTTTGCCAGTATGGATTGTAAAGTAATTTAAAACAGTTTAACATAAAACAGCAACACAACAAAACGGAAAAAAAACGAATACTTTCACAGAGCACTGCATATATTAGATATTTTGCACACAACTCTGTTACCTCATGGTTTTCCTATGACTATTATTTGAACCATAATATTATGGTGGATTATGGTTTCTTCTTTTTAAAAGATGATACTGTACAAAATAAACAGTGATCGCTTGAATACTCAATTTTTATTGTTTAATCGCAGAGCTGCGTAGAAATATTTTTTGTATAATGGCTAATAAATGTATGGAACATTTTTCATAGCAACATATGAGCACTACTGTATTTTCAGGTAAATCCTCTCAGCATAACGCCAGTTAAATTCCGAGTGGCGCCATCTTGTTAGCGTATTAAAGTTCAAACTGCTAACTTTTAGAGGAAGAACATTGTTACGAACAAGTCCGCAGGTTTAGTGTTGTGGACTGCAGATTAATTATACTATGTTTATCAATATTGTTACAGTGATATATTCCTCTTCATGCTAGTTACCTTGTAACTGACTATTTTTTTTTATCGGACGCTTAACGTTAGCTAATCTAAAAGCAGTTTATATAGTAACGGTGGTCATAAACGGTGAATCATCTGTCGCGGTTTATTACGCAATAATAACTTTATTAACGCGAGTTTGCCCTTTGTTTTGACCAAATCGTTTGGCCTCCAAGGAAACGCAGTCATGGAATCTTGTAATGCTGCTTCTCGACCACAAGATGTCGCCATGTTCCAAAAACCTCCTCTCGAGGTAGACACAATACAGGTAATGCAGCACAGCACGTTTTTGTGATACATCTGTGCAATTATTTGCTTTTACAGTAGGAAAAATATTTAGCATTTTATATTAATTAAAACATACCATAATCAAAAATAACTCAGTTTACCCCAGAAAAAAAAACAAATGTCCTTTATTGACCTTGGTGATTTGTAAAGCACCCTTAATGACCACATGCATGTTTGTAGGTCACAGACTGTTTATGTGCAGTTGCACGCATTGCTGTCATAGCTGTACATTAACATGCGCATACCTGTGTGTGTGTGTGTGTGTGTGCTGACTTGTCCTGACTGATGCAGAGCGTGAGTGTATGTGTGTCAGTGTGTTGCTGTCTCATCCTTGCCGCTTTGCTGAGGCACCCCTCTCTCTCTCTCTTTCTCCAGCATCTCTTGCGGCAGCAGCAGCAGCAGCAGCAGCACTGTTTTAAGCAGCGAGACGGCTTCCTCTCTCCCCTCATCAGATTCCTTCTCTCCTGAGCAGCAGCACGCTGTGTCTCCGCTGCTCCTGGTTCTCTGCATCCTGCTCATCATGATTCTGTGGGTGAAGATGGGAGAGGACTCTCTGGAGGAGCTTGTCAGACGGCTTACTGTTATCGTACATAAAATCGGTAGGAGGAGCTGTGAGTGTGTGTGTGTGAATCAGTAATATTGGGAGAAACATATGGGAACTGTAGCTCAAGGTTGTTTGCAGCTTCTGTTTGTCTTTGCTTTGGTAAATATTTGAGAATGCATTGTGCTAATTTCACCTCTGAATAAATGAATCCTTCCGACCCATAAAACTACAACAGCTGTTATGTTTAGATCAGGGGTCTCCAGACTCGGTCCCGGAGAGTTGGCGTCCTGCGTAGTTTAGCTCAGCTTGCCTTAGCACACCTACCTGGAAGTTTCTAGCATGCCTAGTAAGAGCTTGATTAGCTGATTCAGGGTGTTTTATTAGGGTTGGAGTTAAACTCTGCTGGACAACGGCCCTCCAGGACCGAGTTTAGAGACCTCTGATTTTGACCTTTATATTTAGTTTCTCAAAATTGTTGCTGTTGATGACATCACTTAAAAGCCTGGAATTGAATTCCATCTGAACCCTAACCCTAACCCAACTTTCTCAACATTTAGTTAGAATCTACAAATGTGAATGTCAACTAGAATTTGAAATTGTTTTTTTTTTGGTTTAGTTTTTTTATTTATTTCAAAATTAAAAAAAAAATCACATCAAAATAAAATAATTGAAGTTCAGAGTTTAATATACAATTTTCAAATTCAAATTTTTAAATTTGAACTTCAATTAAAATTTGAAATTATTTTAAATGTGATTTTTTTTTATTAAAATGAGAATTTTATGTTATCTGTGAAATCTGAACTTCCATTAAAATTTGTAATTGATATTTTGAATGTTTTTTTTTATTAGAATGTAATTCAAAACTTTAAAAAAAAATACACTAAAATACCAGTTGAAGTTCAAATTTTAAAATACAATTTTCAAATTCTAATTCTAATTTTGAAATTTGAACTTCACTTAGAATTTGAAATGATTTGGAATGTGATTTTTTTTTAGTAGAATGAGAATTTTATTTTAATTTTGAAATTAGAACTATAGAATTTAGAATGTGAGTTTGGTATTTTGAATATTTTGTATTAAAATGTAATTCAACATTTTTAAAAAAAAACCAAATTAAAATACCAATTGGAGTTCAGAAATAAAATTTTCAAATTCTAATTCTAATTCAGTTAGAATTTGAAATTATTTTGAATGTGATTTTTATTAGAATGAGAATTGTATTTTAATTTTGAAATCTGAACTTGAATCATTTGAATCATTTGAATGTGATTTTTTTAAAAATTAGAAATAGAATTTCATCAAATCTAATTCTAATTTTGAAACTAGAATTTAAAATTGGCATTTTGAATGAGTTACAAAAAGTAGAATGTGAATTTTATTTAAAATTTGAACTTCATTTAAAATTTCAGATTGATAGTTTGAATGATTTTTAAATTAGAATTATAATTTAATTATAGAATTGAATTTATTTAAAAAATCATTAAGAATTCAATTTTAAAATTCAAATTAAAATACAAAAATTAAAACTTTTAAATTTGAACTCCAATTAGGATTTGAAATTGGTATTTTGAATGTGATTTTTTTTTTGAAATTAGAAATAGAATTTCATCAAATCTTTTTCTAATTTTAAAACTAGAATTTAAAATGGGTATTTTGAATGTGATTTACAAAAATTAGAATGAGAATTTTATTTGAAATTAGAACTTCATTTAAAATTGTTAGTTTGAATGAGTTTTTTTAATTAGAACTAGAATTTAATTATATAATTAAATTTAATTAAAAAAAACAATTTAAAAATAAAGTTCACATTTCAAAATTCTAATTGAGTTCTAATTAAGATTAAACTAATTGAATTAAAACTTTTGAACTAGACATTTTAATTTTGAATTGAGTTTGAATTTGAATTTGAGTTTTGAACTTTCAAAACTTTTTTGACTTATAGATTCTCTTGCTCTTTCTCACTGTCTGTGGTGGGTAACCCAAGCTGTGTTTTTATGCTGTCTTTCTCCTCTCATTCTCTGAGGAGTTTAGTTTGTCCTATTTCCCTACATCTGAGCAGTCTGCCACTGGCAATGAGCTAAAAACACGCACCAGCACAATGAAACAGCAAACACGCAAAGCGTAGTAACATCCCTTCTCACATTCAGTCTTTCAAAAATATTATGTCTATAAGTGGGTCATCCTTTAGTCAGGAGGTTTTGGCCTTTAGCATTCTGGTGTATAACGATACATGGTACTGTTTACACTGTGGTGAACACACTCAACCTGCTCATGTTCCCACGCTCACTTATTTACTGAAGCTCTACTAAATGAGTTATCATTCATTTCTTTGCAGTATTAATATGACTTGCAGAACACAGGGTAGCATGAACAGGTGTTCAGAGTAATTATTTCATATAATTCTTAATCTAAAAGAATTAATTTTTGTTAAGGTTAGGCTTAGTGGATCGAAAATAGTATTAGTTCAGTATTAAAACAGTAGAAGTCAATGGAAAGTTCTCACCATCATAGAAAAAAAACAAGCTGGCATGTGACTGACTGTCATTACTGAAATGTGGTTGAAATTATGTCAGCTAATGCTTCAACATTTAAAGGGGTCATCGGATGCAAAGTTCACTTTTACATGTTGTTTGAACATTAATGTGTGTTGGCAGTGTATGTGCACATCTACCCTATAATGATAAAAATCCATGCAGTGGTTTTTAATTAATCTGTAAAAATAATATCC